>QQSS02172949.1:0-15280 GCA_003687565.2 Craspedacusta sowerbii | reverse complement strand
ATAACGGAAATGTGTGAATTCATACTAAACTCAATCGACGTCAATTTGGAAATCATTCATGGGTCAAGCCAAGCAGTAGTTAGAAAAATCAACCAAAGACACTCTTCGTTTACAGTCAAGGCCACTCACAAACAACCACAACTTATTAAACCTATTTGCTAACAAAATAGTAGACTAAGAACGCACAAAGGAATGGCAATTTTGGATGTATCGTTTGGATCATAATAGATCACATACATATATCAAAGTTAGCAAAATGCCAACAAACGCCTTATATGGTAGTCTTTGTACACTTGTAACTATATGAACTTGGGTAAAGCGGTCGCCTGCCGTTATAAGTATAAAAACACTCCTATGTGTTGCAAGTTAACCGGTTATGTATCTCGTTCTACGCGGAGATCTGACTTGCTTCTTATAACGTTTTCTCCATATTTATATTTATTTAGCACTCACCAATTAATAAGTAAACATACTCCTACATAATTACCAATACGCACATTGGCATGTTTAATAACAAAAACTCCTGCTCAAGCACAAGTCAGCTGCGTAAGACATCCTTGAATAACATTCGTCTAATATGTAAGTATGTACAAAGGTATGGGCTGACCACCAAAACATCTACATAATTTCTAAGATCAATTAGTTATATTAGATGAGACTTCCTCTTTTGACCTTACGTTCTACATATTGCTATATACAATGTCATCCGCTATTACTAGAACGCCTACATGTGAAAACATTGCAATTTACGTAAACAAATGTCACGTGACGTGGTTCCCAAGCCCCACGGCACACAGTTTGTTTATGCGTTCGCCTCCGCAACAGGCCTTCACCACATGCTCCGCCTTCGAAAATGATCGTCCTCGATCTTTTTAGTTACATTTGCTTCGCACAATCCGCACAACACCACATTTCCGTCGAAGGGGCGTCGACCAGTCCGACACATGAAAAATGGAACCATTCGCGGCAATATCGGGTCCTCCTTCAAACCAACACACGACACATATTGGGCATGGGAATGCATCTTGATCTGTTGGTTCCACCGTCTCTGCTGGTCGATACAAGTCGACTTTACGACCCAACTCAGGCATACTATGATCGGTCAAAACCACTTTAGGCTGCAACGGCGCCAAATAAGGACCAAGACGCGGAATCAACTGATCGCGCGACACCCATTCTCCTTCGGATGCCGGTCTTTCGGTCCTTTGAGGGTCTTTGCGTTTTTCTCGTCAATCTCCAGAACTCGGGAAGGTCCAGACTTTCTATGTCGTAGCTTCCTGCTTGCTTTGCCCCGAGAATGGTTCGTCATCCACACGGCTTCTCCTGCACGAATGTCTTTCCCGTGGGCACTGCGATCATATTGTCGCTTCTGCTGAAGCTGAGATTCGGAAATCTGTTGACGGGCGAGTTTCCATGCTTTCTGGATGCAAGCCTTTATTGTAACTGCATAATCGGAAGGTGATTTTAATCTTTCCCCTTTGTAGATTGCCAGTTCTAAGTCTATAGGAATTCGCGCATCTCGTCCATGGACTAAATAGAACGGGCTTTCGTTCGTAGAGACCTGCACCGATGCGTTGCACGCAAACTGGACATCACATCATTGCTGAGTGGTGGTATGCGCAAATTAATGCTCCGGTGAGACTGCTTGGAATGACCGTCCTCAATGGAACATCATCTTCCCTTCCTTTTCGAGGTTTTAAGTGATATTTCAGGGTTCCATCGCCGTCTATAATGTAGCAGTAAGATTCAGCAACAACTCGGCGAGCTACGTTAGAATCAATGGGTACGTTCCCGTGCTCAAGATAGTCGATGAGTTTTTTTAGAGCTGGGACGGCGCGCTTTTTTGTTCGTAGATCCATTATTGTTCGCTCTTGGTGAGGCGACACTTTCACATTACGGACAGTTGCACTCTTTGAATAGTTGCAATCTTTGCGGACATTTTGAGCAACGCATTCTCCAGGCATTTCAGGGCAACATGAAACGCGCGAAAGACGACTTAGGGCATCTGCATCTCGATTTACTTTTCCAGGACGCCACGTGATTTCGCAATTGAATTGTGATGGCCATATTGCCCATCTTGCCAGTCTTCCATCTAGTTGTTTGGCAGTAAACAGGTATCGTAGTGCTAAATGATCTGTGTATATTGTGAATTTCGCTCCAAACAGGTACGACTTGAATTTCTTCACTGCATATATGACTCCGAGACATTCTAGATCTGTAATGCCATAGTTCCTCTCACTGCCTTGCAGACTTCTCGAAGCATATTCAATGGGTTGTGGACCAAGTGGACCTTCTTGCAGCAACACAGCGCCAAGTCCCTCAATACACGCATCTGTGTGAACTATGAACGCCTTCTTGAAGTCAGGATACGCCAAACACGGTGCAGTAGTTACCTTTAATTTCAGCTCTTCAAAAGAAGCTTGTTGTTTTGGTCCCTAGCAGAAGGCGACATCTTTCTTCGTTAGCTCTGTCGATGGACGGGCAATAGCGGCGTAGTGAGGAATGTAGCATTTCAAATACGACATCAGTCCGGTAAATTGACGAATTGCTGCCTTGTTCGTTGGCGCTGCAATCTTTTGTATAGCATCTACTTTCGCTGGATCTGGCCGACAACCATCTTGATCCAGAAGGTGGCCAAGATATACGACGCTTTTCACCCCAAACTTGCACTTTTTAAACTTCAGTTTCACTCCACAAATTTCGAATTGCAACCCAGTTAATATACGATCGGATACACGCATCCATGACGCTGGTCCATTTGCAATTCCAAAGGGCATGCGCACGAATTGAAAAAGACCACAGTGCGTTGCGAAGGCAGTCTTTGCGCGGTCTTTCTCCGCCATGCGAATCTTCCAATACGCAGATTGCGTATCGAAAACTGAAAATAGAACATTCCCGATTCCAATGCTGTCGTACACATCAGAGACTGTTGGTAGAGGATAAGCATCCACATCCATGCGCTTATTGAGTTTGCGTTAGTCGATGCAAAATCTAGTTCCTCCCGTCTTTCTTTAGAACGAAAACTGGTCTAAATCTGCAGGAACCCGTCGAAGATTCGATAACTCCTTTCTTCAACATACTGTCGAACTGTCCAACATCCAAACGCTTCCATATGGAGCGAAAAATGTGTCCAAACGACTTCATCGGCGGGCCATCTAGAGAGATTTCATGCTCATAGTTGCCTATCATCCCCAGGTCGTTATCTGTTTTTGCGAACACTTCACTTTCGGCCAGTAAAACTTGAACGATCGAATGTTTCTCACGCGCTGACTATTGTTGTCCAAAGCTTATCGTCTCGATCAAATCCTTATACGTCCATGGTTCTGCAGGGTTTGCAGGATTCGGAAAGTCCGGAAGCTGTTGCTTCGTGTCAGTATGGTCTTCGGCGGAGTTGGATTCGTTCCAGGCTGCCTAGTGCGGTTCCCGGATTCAGGGTGACCGGGTTTGTAGTCAAGTTCATTACATGCACCACGATCTTTCCGTTTGCCGTTGTCGCACTATTTCATTGGCAGCGTAGATGCTCTTTTTGACAGGGAGAGTCGTACTGTGCATAAACCCATAGTCGCAGCCGAGCTCGCCGTATAGCTCATCTTTCACCTTGGCTTGAATCTCCGTGAGGTACCGTGCTTGAATCGTCGATCTGGTCATGACTTGGACTTTCAAAACTTTACTTTTTGCTGTCGCGGATCGAGCTGTGTAGACGGGAACTTCGTCGCCATTCACGATAATGCATCGTGGTGACTTGTCCAGCAGTAGTCGACCACGCAACATATCGAGTAGATCGGCTCCCATGAGAACATCTTTTGGACAACGTTCCATGACGTAGACTTCAACGCTTGCAAAAGTTCGTCCTCCAACGATGTTAACGTCTGTCTTTCCCAGTAAGTGAAGTTCTTCGCCATTAACGGTCGTTGTGCGAAGGCTTGCCGGCTTCAGTTGCTGCCCCGGTTGCATCGCGTTGTAGAATTTCGAGTCGAGCAGAGTTGCTTCGCTGCCAGTGTCGAGTAGCGCTTCGGTTCCGTAACCATTTACTTGAAGTGGGACCGAAAATCTTATCTGCTTTTGTGGATTCAGGCATCACTTCAACTTTGCTGTTTTATTGTTTTTGGCATTCAGCGCTCGAACCTCGGTCTTGGTAGACTGTTTTTTTGTGGCAGTAACATATGGGATCGTATCATATCCCACATGCACTTACTTGACACGTCCTCTCCGGTTGGAGTGATTTGCCGCTATCCATGACTTCAGTGTTTCCAGCGCTTCGGAAGATCTTGTTCATTCGGTGGGCACAACCACGTGCAAAATGATCACGCTCTCCGTATGCTCAGCATTGATCCGGCGCGGGCCCTCCTCTTCGGGTAGTGTTGGGCAGTTGAAAAGAAAATGACCATGTTGGTTGCAGACACGGCACTTTGCATGATATGCTTTGTCTGCACGCTTCACCGGTGTTGTTACTTTCCTGTATCGCGGCTCTCTTTGAACGTCCGGATTATTAAGGCGACTTTGCATTATTTGTGCTTTTACCTTCGGCTCAGCAGCATCGCGTGTTACCGCAGACGTTTTTGCAGAGGGAGATGTCCTAACTCCTTGACCTGGCTCAGGACCATAGATTGTTTCCAATTGGCATGCAGAATGGAATATGTCACTCCATCTGCACAACTGCTGGCTTTCCACTGCCTGTGTGACTTTTCTTCTGTACTCGCCCAGTAGGTTGGCACAAAAGATTGACTGCGCCTCTGTCATCCCATCGGGAGATTTTCCCACAGCATCAGCATGACGCTTGACGGCAGGAAAGAAACGTCCGGCAATATCTATCACGGTTTCGTTTCGACCTTTCTTCATCTTCGTCAGATTTTCGTAGAAGAACATCTGCCATTTTCGTAGGATACGAATGATTGCAGTCTTCATTCTGACGTACGACGATCGATCTTCATCCGTCATGAGCATTTGTAGGAGCTCTCTTGTCTACCCGATAAGAGCTAGCAATCGTTGCCATTTTTCTTCGTCATCGCGGCAAGCGTCGTCCATGAGCGGTTCTTATATCTTCGAAAACCCTTCTTCGATCGTCATTTTCGAAAGTGTGAATGGTTCGATCTTCGTAAGCATTTCTCGTCTTCGGATCAGCACGGCTTTTTGTCGGTGTGTCGGTGCCGGCAATTTCGTACCGGTGGTGGATTCGGTGATGCTGCCTATGGCGTAGAGATTGCGGAGCAGCGCACTGGAAACTTCTGGTGCGAAAGGGGGATCTTAAACCTGAAAATAGAAAATTTTCATTAACATTTTCATAGTTAACAATAGGATGGGAAGAAGTCTTCTTTGGCGTCAGCGCTTGCTTTTGCGTAATGACTTCTCGAAGGCGTGAAAATTCCTTCCTCAGGGCATCCAGTTCAATCTTCATCGCGTCGACGCCGTCTTCGAGTGGCTCTATTCGAATTTCTGTGAGACGATTGAATCAGTTTGCGGTCCAGTCGTATACCTCATCAAGCGATTCTTTGCAAGTAACTCGCGGGGCAGCAATTGCTTTGTGCGCATTAGCCGTTTCAGCCGCTAAGTACTCGAGCCCTTCGTTTACACGACTCACCGTCGATTGCATGACGCTTCGTGATGCGCGCTTGGTACGGCGTTGTAAGCGCTGCATCCGCTGCCATACTTCATCGAAATCGCGAGCGGGCAGTGTGAAGGCATTTTCAGTTACCTCGCCAGCTTCTTAATCAGCGACCAGTAGATCGGATAGGTACTTTATAGGGCATACCTTCTTTGTTGTGCACCTCTTCCGAGACACTCGATCGTTTATCTTCTGCGGTAAGGACCTCCACGTAAGGCAGTCGCCTGCCGTTATAAGTATAAAAATACTCCAATGCGTTGCAAGCGAACCGGTTATGTATCTCGTTCTACGCTGAGAACTGACTTGCTTCTTCCAAAAATTTCTCCCTATTTATATACATTTATCACTCACCAATTAATAAGTATATACTCCTACATACTTACCAATATGCACATTGGCATGTTTAATAACAAAAGCTCCTGCGCAAGCACAACTCAACTGCGTAAGACATCCTTGAATAACATCCGTCTAACATGTAAGTATTTACAAAAGTATGCGCTGACCACCAAAACATCTACATAATTTTCTAAATTCAATTAGTTACATTAGATGAGACTTCCTCTTTTGACCTTACGCTCTAGATATTGCTATACACAATGTCATCCGCTATTACTAGAACGCCTACGTATGAAAACATTGCAATTTACGTAAACAAATTTCACGTGACGTGGTTCCCAAGCCCCACGGCACACAGTTTGTTTATGCGTTCGCCTCTGCAACAGACCTTCACCACACTTGCTCCCAGTCGGCAAATAAGATTACGCCAACCATAAGTACAAAATCTTATTCACAAGTTGAAGACCTAATTTCTTCCGCTCTTCAACAAGCCCTGAATTGAAAAGCTGACCTGCATAGTAATGAATGGCCTGCAAGTTCTTCTCTGCCACTGTTTTAGTCTACACGATTACGCTAAATTCTAAATGGATCACACACCCTCACGTGGTCAGCACGAGAAGCAGCAATGTTTTTGCTCAAGTAAGTTTCATGAGTAAACAGCGTAATGAATGACCCTTCTGGCTGAATGAGTAAAAGAAGTTTAGTTTAAAATATATCACCTGATGAATCTTGTGCAAATCAAATTCAGACACATAATGAAAGGAAGTTAGTAATAAGGTTCAAACTGCCCTGAAGCCATGCACAACCATTATTTATTGAAAATGGCGAACTTATAACGGTCCCGTTCAGAGCTAGTTTTATTGGACATACATCAACAGATAACTAACAGCTGCCCTGAGGATTAGCCCAAGTGCAAAGGAGTAACAATTTACAATTGCCGCGACAGTAGAATAGAAACCAGCAGACTAAGTCTCACATTGTGAAGACGGAACATCTAACCTCCTTGTCTAAGAATGAAAGAGGTCCAATATAATGATAACCGTTTTAAATCTTACCCCTTTCTGTAGTTGGTTACGTCTTGGTGCTGGGTCCGCTATTTGAAGTTCAATCTGAGTAATGTTGATGAGATCACATAAATCAGCTAATCTAGCTTCTGAGCTTCTTTCCTCTAACCACCCCAACACAAGAATGATAAGTTGTTATTCCAAATTCACGTATGCTGTTGTAGCACATACAATTTCTCTGTAGTTGTTGCAACCCCCATATCTATATTAGTACCATTTCTTCTGCTTATTCTGTAATTTGTGGTGCTTAGGGGAACTTCTGATGTTTTTTATGTGTAAGGTAAGCTAGCATACCTAGCTTATTTGCTGAATCAAATCTTAATCTGCTGCAAACTTCTTTCATATTCGTGGTAGTTCAAGTTCTTGCAAAAACAGTAATCTACATGAGGTCATCAACATTATGGTTTTCATCATTTCATCACTATTCTAACAGCTAAGATGCATTATTCCAGTAAAAAGCATGAATACCACATTCCTTTATAAAATTGCAACATAGATACTTGGTCTGACTTTCGACCTGGTCATTTTGTCGCTTCATTCATCGCATACATCAACAAATTAATAGTCTATTAATTAGAATATTCTAAGAATAGTCTTTGGAGCAGTTGATGATGCCACACTACAGCCGTCAATCTACTTAGACTTAGCATTTTTGCTTGATGACACACATCTCATGAAATTTGTCATAAACAATAAGTTGAAAAAACGAGACCTAAAAAAAATTTGCCTACACTCAGTTTGAAGTCCTCAGTCCATGGCAGTGTACAGGCACAGGCACCAGCATGCAATGTGTTTTAATGAACGATGAATGAGGTCCATCACATGAGAACTTTAACTTGGAACAGAGTTCCCTTTCAAACCTCGCACCTGACTTGACATTAACACATCTTACCTAACTGGAACTGGGAGGCAAAACATTCATTAAAAAACATTGTGGCTTTAAAGCACCTGCTAAAGAAGTAGAGCATATGCTCCTTCATAACTCCAAAATTTCTTGAAAATATTAAAGCCATTTGTCATGCTCTAAAAGCCTCAGCACCCAGGTAAAGCTATTGTTTCGGAAACTTTTGTTGTGTATAATTCTCAAGAGCTCTTGATGACGAACTTGAAAAAATATAAGTACATGTCAGACCAGAAGTGATTGTAACTGGAAAAGTCAAGAATCTATAAAGTTGAGCAAAGCTTTGTGACTATCAAGTAGTGTATGTTAGCCCAAATACACTTAGGCTGGTAGCCCAAAGGTTGAGTTGTGTGGTACGTATACAGCAATCAGACAGGTTATTGTTGTGTATGTAAAGTGTTCTCTTTCGTTTACGTTTCATCATTGCTTAACACTCCATATACATATATTATTGCTTGCATAAACATTTAAAAAGACGCACTTACGCTCTTTTTTACATACAGCATGATAAGGAATGTCTAAAAAAGAAAAATAAACGAAATCATACAACTTGCTTTTGAAGTTAGCAGGGACCATACGATCATTGTAACACTGTGATCCAGATCTGCATTATTAGCTATTTTATGTTATTTCTGAGATATTTTCAAACTCATCCAAGATAATATTCACCTTTAAAAACTAAATCTTTAGCTCGCTACGCTTACTTTTTTTGCCATTCATGCAGCTTCAGTTACAATAAGTCTTGAAAGAAAAACCGGTCTATGTTATGCATGTTGGAGCTGTGATTATAATTGCAGGTTGAAGGGTGACTGTCCGAGGTTAGAATACACCTCCAGTCGTACACAAGCAACAAAAGTGTGCTACAGCAAACTAAAGATCGCGTCTCCATCCACATTTTAAATAGATTCGGTAGCCCATCCAACAAGACCAAGACAGGAACCATTTTCGTCAAGCTGTTTCGAGGCTACAAGCAACAACACGAGCTTCAAAGTCAGCCGCGGGGTTTGACGTCACGGAAATCAGGCCGCCAACATGACATCATGTTAACTAGGTAGCCGACTTATCCATAATATAACATGACATTAAATCAGATCAGAGAGGTTGTTCACATAATAAAGAGGGATCTCCGATTTCGATGCAGACCCTCTATAAATGCTATCTTCTCAAATCTCAAGACGAAATATATGGTACTTGCAAGGAAAGGGAGCTTAATGTTTCACCACTTGTTCTACCCGACCTGACACTAGGCGGAACAACTATTTAGCGTGTTTATGCTACAAATTTTTAGGTATCTTGATGACGGTTGCCCTGGAGTAATAATATTAGGTTAACCAAATCTAAGGTTTCAAAAAACGTAGGGCTGATAGCCAGGCAAGAAATTTGTGGACTTCTAATGCTGGCATAAGTCTGTATTTTGCGTTTGTACAAACTTATATGCCCTTCGGAAATATAGCATGGGCAAGCACTTACAGGAGTAAAATCAAGGTTTGTCACACGAAAATTTTAAATACATTTGAGATAAATTTTATTCAAACTCTAATATTTGTATATAGACATCACAAGAACTTGATGCCTGCAAACTTTTCAAGTTTCACCGAGTTAACCACCGTTACAAAAGTCGCTCTTCAAAATTCGGCTACAAAGGAGACATCTCTGCTACTGGCAAAAGAAGATTTAATTTCTCTATTACAGGACCCTGAAGGATAAATGGCTCTGCAGTCGAGGAATGTAGAACCCTAATCGCGTTCAAGCATGAGTTAAATAAGTTTCTCCTTCACTCAGTCATTACCACAACCCATTGGTAACAATTAAATCTCTAAAAAATGACAGAGTTCGTACATAATTGAAGTTGAAAACGACCATTGATGAACCGTAACCCGTATTTACTGACTTCGTGAATACTTCTATGAATGCACATATTATAGACATATGCTTATGTGAACATGCAAAGTTAAATGTTCTTCTCAAGTATTTATAGGATATTCTGCTGGCACTTAGAGGTTTACCTTTCTTCTGAAATGGTTTTTTAAGCGGCATGAAAGTAATCCCGGAAACTGATTAATTAAGTTTTGCTTTCAGCTAATTGAGTCGCGTGTTTTGTCAGTCAGCGAAAAACGGATGTCAAGAGCTATCTACTTCAGATCACTTCTTGCGTCCTCTTCTCGTCGAAGCAGTCTCCAAGGCACAACGCAAGGAGCAATAATTTCAATTACGAAAAAGTGATGTCGATTTAATTTGAGTAATGCCGAGAAGACTATAGATCTGAGCTGATGAAGAGTGGCGAGGTTCATGATCCAGATTTCGGCGCCTTGCCGCGTCACGTAATTTTCACCTGTGCCTGGCACCGGACCAACGATGTTTTTCCGCGGTTGGTTGAATTGACAGCAAGCACTAAAAAATATTTAAATATTCTTGCAACACAAAAAGGTAAATAGCTGGATTAAAAGAGGGAGAGACATCGTGTTCGCGAATCGGTGGCTTATTTAAAAAGAAACTTTGAGACTACGGCTGCACCAGATTTGATTTTTTTGAAATCCGGCCGGAGCCACATTTGGCCGAATTTACTATGTCGAATCCGGAGCCGGACCTAAGATTTTAAAATGAAACAGCTTAAATTAAAATATGCTATGTCTATGTGTAGTCTGCATACAATGCACCTCCGGTAAATGATACAAAAATTAACACAAAATTACATGTTATAGCAGCCTTACGGCACATCAAAATCGGGCTAAAAAAATTCAGTTCGAGTGTTATGACTTATACAAATGCTTACAGTAGACAGTAGAAAATGTTGAACAGAAGCAGCATAGGATCAACATGGCAATACATTTGCACATGTCCCGATGGAACTTACATATACTAGACACAAGTTTGATCAAGTCAATAACAACCAATTGCCCCAGATACATGAGAACCGTACTTCAAGAAAATAAATATGGCCGCATTGTAAGAGACTGCTAAGATGATTAATGATAACTTAACCTGCCAAACTGAACAAACGTTCAGAACGTAGATTAGTTGGTGGTGAACATAAGCATGCACAAGCGATGCTACCCAGACTTGGAGAGCTGCTTTTGTTGCAGTCATGATGCACATCTACGTCCTATAAATCCGGCCAAAGTCGGCCCCCTTTTTGGCCAGCTTTTGGCCGGAGCCGGAATCCGGTACAGCCCTAGTTTACCCACGAATGTGAGGCTTCAAGATGTCATTAGAGCATTACAAATAAAAATACTTGGGTATTTGCATACGTAACTGAACCATAATTGCCGGATTGTCCTCATGTTTGATTACTTTTTATTTGCTGGATTTGGGGAGAAGGACATTCTTTCATACCACCCTTTCATGCCGATGTGAACTATTAACCCGTATTCAGCGACGCCTCGCAAGGTTTATCGACGGTGCTTCGCTCACATCCGTTTGCCATACGTCCAGATGACGAAAGATTTGAAACACAGCTTGACGGTGAAGACCAGCGTCCTTACAAAGCCTTGTAATTATTTCGCGAAGAACAATACCGAGAAACGCGGAGGGGATTGTAAAGTAAATCTTAGACGAGACTGCCTTCCCAAGCTCAAAGAATTCGTTCCTGTCGCCCTGACCTGCGAAGAGCGGATCTCCAACCCGCTGGTGGGCCAGCATGAATTGCCACATCTCGCTTTGCTTGATTTTTTGAAATTTCCTTTTTAATTACCTTTATTTGCCGTAAATTCCGGCGTTCAGTTTTGGCGAAAGCGAACTTTTATCTTGAAGAGCATCTGAGACTTTGGCGCTGATTTCATGGTATTTGATCGTAAAACTAGATTTTCTTCCCGAACAATAAAAACGACGGAAAGAATGGATTGTTAGAGGCGAGCCAAAATGTAGTAACATGTCCCAACGCGAGCCAGAACAAAATTTAGATCGACAAAGAAGATATAAGCTAGCTACAAGATGTGGCAAGACCAATCCACTCACCTCTGCAGGTCAAGTTCTAAGCAATATGCGAAATGCAGTAACGCGTTCTTACTTATTCGCCTAGTACTTAAAACGCAATAACAATTAACGGGGCCAAGTCTGGAAATCTACATATTTATACTCTCCAAGGGGGTAACGCGATTGCTAACCGACTACCAATGTCGTGTCGTCAGTAAATTCGTAATGCGGAACTTCGAGATTCAACGGTGCAGGGCCTTTCCTTATGCGTCCGGATGCGTCGTAATGCGAACCATGACACGGACAGTAGTATCCACCGAAGTCACCAGCGTGTGCAATTGGCACACAGCCCAAGTGCGTGCACACGCCAAGAAGGACCAAATAGTTTGGATGCTTGACCCGGTGCTCGTCCTTTTCCGGGTGGCGAAGGCTTGAGTGGTCCACGGCGCGAACTTCGTCGACCTCCTGTTGTGTACGGTGGCGAACAAACAACGGCTTGCCGCGCCACTTGATGGTAACGTTCTTTCCAGGGGGTATTACCTGCAGGTCAACCTAAATCACAAACTCGAATAAATGAAACGCACGAAAGGATCAAGGCCAAAGCTGCAGATTTTCTCAACTCTTTCAAAGCTCATAAAAGGATGGCCTCTACGCACTACAAGCTTCTTACAATCAATGCATTCAAGTGCTGCAAACTCTGAATTAGCTATTAATTAACTGGCTTTAGAACATAAATCGACACAGTATCTACCACAAACTCGCCATACCAGGCCAACATGCTCACGGTTCACAGCAACTCGGTACAGATCTATCCGAAGAGTTAAAACAGAAGACTGCCTGCTAAACAATTTCATTTCATGCGAAAATGCAAGAGAAATCTTGGGCGCCAAAACGAATAATGCCGCGTTCTCCAATGCGCAACTCCATTCGTGATGATATTGCCTGATCGAAGCGACTACTTGTATGGTGCAAAGTCAGTTAAACGGCGCACTTAGTCGCGAAGGCACTAACGACTATTTGTGGAAGGAGCCGGATGGAGAGAAAAAAATGCATCTTCCACAACCACTGATAATGCTCGCAGTTTTTCTATGAACCAGGATTTTAGTATAACCTTGCTTGATGTGTGGTCATGCCATACAGGTTTTATAAATTCATGGAGCTTTCAGAAACAAGACAACTGGCTTAAGTTTGTAGGGCATGTTTCGATCAGCAGTGATCATTTTTAACTAATACGAAAAAATTACATTACATGCATTTAAGTAAGAGGACGTGAATACACCAATCAGTCCATAATTGATGCTCCAAATGCTCTCTCGGCAACGGGTAAACAATTCCAGAAGGCACGGCACATAGTTAAGTGACTATTTAACATTTAGAACACATCAAGCTGGTGGTAATGGAACATAACTTCAAAAAAATGCTTCCAGGGTTTAGATATTAACTCTAAGGATTCGCAATACTGGAAAAGCTCATGGGGAAGTTGCTACATTTTCTGTCTTAAAATTCTTTTACCCAGTCACAAAGCAAATTCAGTCTATGTAATGGTATGCCTAGATATAATTTATAGGTAATGATACCACACCAGATGTTGATGAAGTTTATGCTAGGTTCTCCAGTGGACCAGCACAAGGAAAGGAAAGAAGTGAATGGCAATGAAACAGATTGATACTAAACAAAAGGTCACTCTTAGCACGATACATGATTTCTAGGTGAAAAGGTGCTTCATACATACAGTTATCCATCAGGGAGAATTCTCTCAAAGAAAAGGCTTCGACTCAAAAACCAATAAAACTAGTACCTATGAAGTTACTCTAGAATAAAAAAGCTCCATGCCAGTAGAATTTCTGAGAACTTGACAGACCTCCATTCCACAAAGTAACTCACTTTGTTTCCCGCCAATATCCTTGGATTTAGGCTGGTCTGCTATTTTGACTCTGGCTTACCATTGCAGGAGGGGGCGGAGCTCATGGTACTTGCAGATTGGAGACTTTAACCATTCACGCATAGCCATTAAATTGCTTCTAAATTTGCACACCTGCTAATGCATAGGTGCCTAGGAAAGTACCAATTACGAACTGAAGCCTTACCAGTGCCCAGCCAAGGCATAACATAGCTGCCTACCAATAACGCAAACGGAGGAAGAGGGTTATGCATCAAAATACATCATTTAGAAAAAAAAAATACAATCATAACTTACTTCAACTTTGGCAACTGCTAAGACATCTGCTGAAGCACTCATGGTTGATAGGAAATCCACAAGCATATTTTTTCCAGCATGTGCACCAGTAACACCAAGTCCAGCAACCATCACATATGTAAATGCACGACGACTAATATCAGAATCTCCTGCAGCAACATTTGCATTCTTGGTTGAATCCCGCCTGTATGCACTGAAATCTGGCACTGTTACATCTGTGTGGCTGAGGCGCTTCTGATGCTTTCCTTTAAGAACCACACAAAAGATTTCAATGTTCCCTTGCATTCAGAAAGCTTAAAGCATTCATTCTATTGAATATTTACAGCCCTTCAAAC
Organism: Craspedacusta sowerbii; assembly: GCA_003687565.2. Lineage (NCBI taxonomy): Eukaryota > Metazoa > Cnidaria > Hydrozoa > Limnomedusae > Olindiidae > Craspedacusta > Craspedacusta sowerbii. The sequence goes on along the minus strand of QQSS02172949.1, from coordinate 933 downwards.
ACGTAGGGTCTTTTTAATTCATTCCCATTTCTATCCCCCTAAGATATTACGCCCAGGCACCATAAATCAACTTCGAGATACAAACCTTATCATAAAACAAATAATCATATGGCATTGAGTGAGGAAGAATTTACGTGCTTCAATTAAACTCAATAATCATTTTGCAATGCTGTAAGTGTCTTGACCCTTCTTGAAACTTATCCTATAAATTTACGAGCACCAGAATTAATGTTTCAACGTTACCATGGAACACCAAAAAAGTAAGAAACATATGGGGGCGGGAGACTGATGCTACTTATAAATCATCTGCCAAAGGTGTCGAATATCGAAGTACAAAAACTTACCGAATAAAGCTCCCACGGGACTTTTCGTTGTCGTAATTTTTGGACAAAAAGGAGAGTTCAAGCCACATGAAGATTTTAAGCGCCGCTCTCCTTTTTCATTTTCACGTGTTTCAATTCGAACTCTCCTTACCGAAGCAACAATAATAACCTTCGGAGAAAGGTTGTTAGAAAAGCCTTGTGCCAAGCAGCGACTAGACAACATCATGCCCTCTCGCAGCTCTGATGTCCACCGCCATCAACCCACCTGTCGCCACCGTGAGATTTGGGATGATTTGAGATCATGCCTCAGGGACCACGGGTACCTGTAAAACAGATTAGAATGCAGAAAACTTCGTCAACGAAAATGACAAGACCCTGTTTTGGTGAGATTATTGGCAACATACTCCCCAAGAAAAATATTTTCGTGCTAAAAAATTTTTAAAAAGCCTAAGTATGAAAAATTATGATCAAATGTGCTCGGAACGACGGTAGAAGTAGAAGTAGTAGTAGTAGTAGCCGTAGTAGTAGTAGTCGTAGTAGTAGTAGTAGTAGTAGTAGTAGTAGTAGTAGTAGTGGTAGTGGTAGTGGTAGTGGTAGTGGTAGTGGTAGT
>QQSS02172838.1:0-15281 GCA_003687565.2 Craspedacusta sowerbii | reverse complement strand
GTAGTAGTAGTAGTAGTAGTAGTAGTAGTAGTAGTAGTAGTAGTAGTAGTAGTAGTAGTAGTAATAGTAGTAGTAGTGGTAGTAGTAGTAGCACTTTGCGTTGTTGAAAGTGTAATAGAGGTGTATTAAGTAGGCCTCGTGTCAGAAGAGGATTAAATTCCATACGCCTTTCAAGGTGCAGGTTTTGTTTTAGTAATCTACTACTTCACTTGCCATTATATGGTTAATCTTAGAAAGTCTCCCAATATAAATCTTTTTCTCGATTTCATCATTTGACTCCACTAAGAATTCGCTTGCAAGATATAATAGTATATGCTCTACTCTTATTATGATGATATGTTTGACTTGCTGTTGACCATTTCAAATTTAGATTTCGGTCTTCCCAAGATGACTTGCGCCTGAAATATGGAATCACCTTGAGGTAAGTAACACTTATGACCAAATCCAATTACTTCATTACCTCAGCACTGGATGAGACAGCACCAGCTCGCAGTGTAACGATGAAAAGGTTTCTTATGAAAACGTGATCTGTGGTCTGGATTGCTAATGATTCCAAGCTAGCGTAAACGCAAATTTTTTGCAATGCCGTCTTTTTTATGCTGACTAGCTTGCGGTTACAGCTGGTGTGTTTTTTGTTTGAGTACTACGTGTTCCTGTGAATTAGGCAAAATCCAAACCATGAGCTGGCAATACTGAGTCCAACGCGGAAGTATGCCTATTTCCGTGTTATCATAAGAAATATTTTTGAAACTTCCTGAATATGGGCGAATGAGTGGAGCGTAACCACCATTCGACTTAGTGGAACAGAGTTCCTATCTCCATGAGTGTCTCCAACACTTCTTTGAATATACTTACCTTCTAAATCTTTATTTCTTCTCTTTTTGAGATGTTGTTAGCCATTTTTTATCAAATCAAACTTTCAATTGCTCTTCTCTGTTTTCATCCGGATATACATATTGTGGCCTATTGAAAACGAATCGATTGAATTCTGCATGGTTAATCGCGCATGCTACAACGTGGGTGAGTGCTACAGGCAGATGGGAGAAGGTGCACTGGGGTGGGGGAGTCTTTGCGTCATAAAATCTTGTCACTCAGTGCCACCGACATATTAACGGGTTGAAGTATGGGAGCCGATGCTTAGCACTTGCCCGCCAATACTAATGGATTACAAGGTCACAAAATGCTACGTCACACATAAATCGATCGACGATAAATCACTACTGCTATTTAACTAAACAGACATTTATTCTAACGTAATCTGGATCATAATGAACGGCGTGACGAGTGAAATGCAATTAGTGCTACAATCAACTGGCTAGGCTCTTTGAAAATAAATACGTCTCATTGATTAATTTAATAATAAGGTTTCGAGGTTGGAGAATACTCTAATTGCTATATTGATCTAAAACTTGTATAGTAATGAAGTCTGTGCAGGTTAACGAGGTCATGCCAAGTGACGTACAAAAGACTTCCAGGCTCAATGTAGGAAATACTCATAATGTGTTGGACTCAAAACTCGGAGTAATGAAACGATTTGTGCATGGTGGTGAAGAACCATTCACGATTTATGCTTACGCATTCTGTTCATAGCGTCCTCGAAATCCGAATACGTTTCTTTTAAATCTATAATATGGCACATCACGAAAATCAAATTAAGAGATCTAACTAATCAATAGTTAAGAGGAATGCTAACAAGTGTTCGTGTTTGCATCGACATTGCTTAGAAAAATTTCGTCAAGTAACTAAACTGGTCAACAGCGTCTGACTCTGCAAAACTCGTTGTCAATCCAGACTTTCAGGTCGTCATTCGAAAATGTATTTAACGAGGCTTGAACTGCATTCTCAAGCTATAAGCCTTCTTCTCCCAGATTTCTTCCAGTTTTCTTCAGGTTGACCGTGAACGGGTTGACGTGGTCGTCTTCGTGTCTGCCTCGGCGACCGGCAGGTTTGTCGGCTTTCTTTAAGCCAGCCGTGAAGGTTGGCTTCTCCGTTTTGTCTGCGGTTTTTTTCGCTCGTCCGACTTTCAACATTGCTGCCGTTTTGTCTTTCTTTTGAGCCCATTCAGGTGTCTGTGTGGGAAGCGAATCAGAATAGAACTTTTTTTTTTCTTTTTTTTTGGCGTTAATGCAGAGGTTCACGAAAACTGGGCATACGCAAATCACGAATACAATCAAGATACCCTTTGAACTATTTTTCATGGATTGATCCATGAGGCGAAACGATCTCCTTACTGCTGAACGCAAAGTAACACTGCTAAACATTCAGGATTCTGGAATGTACGATTTTCAGGTATCGAAAATTGTTAATATCTACTGCTATATTTCATTATGCAACACGTGTGGTCGTTTATGAGGAGCAACGTTTCTCCGCAGCTCGATATGGAGCAAATTTTTGGGTAATTATTGCATTGTTTAGTTCTGGAGTGGCTTTGTTGTGGTAAATTTTGCAAAAGGGTAGCGATGTAAAATGTGCTTTAAGTTTTATATTTAAAAAAGTCAGTAGGGTAGCGCTGGCAATAGATAGTTTAACCACAGTTTTACGTTTCTTCCAGTATCCGCGAAGCAAAAAATCCACACAATTCAAGTTGATGTAAACTATAGGATTTCGTGATTTTTAAGGACCCAGACAGAAATCTAACTTACGTCGGATGCTCCGGATCTCTTGGCGCGCATGGCCGAGAACTTGTCCTCCCACACTTGACTGGAAGCATTTGTCGTGACCGGGTTGAGACTAGCATTGCTCTGTGAGAGAAGAATAATGCATCTTATGGTTAAACGTTGAATGCCATGCTGCTAGGCAGTGTTTTTTAAGCTTACATCAAGACCACACCAGTGAATAAAAATCGGCAAAACGAAGCAGATAAGACACAGTGGAAGATATAGTCACTAATTGCAGATAGGCAGCGAACAATTACAACTGGAACTGTTTTTTTTTTTTTACGGCTCGCTCCTTACCTAACCATATAACCGGCAAATGAACTTCTACTAATGATGCAAAAGTATTCTTTTCGTAACTAGTAATGTTATTAGTTAAGTTGACCATGCCAAAGTAAGGTGAACCGTAATATAAGGCTCATCTTACTTTGACATGGTTAACTTCAGATAGCAAGATGATCATGAAATAAATAAGAAAAGCTTTGCATTAAAAGTTACCGATCTACAAATTAGGTTACGTCGCAAATTGATAAAACTTAGGTTGATTATGCTACCCATATTAAAGATTATAAATAGAAATTCTATGGAAAACACGACAGCAGAATATAACATTGGGAGAAGTTAGACTCACATCGCATGTGCAGTAATAATGTTTCATGCTCAGAAAAATAACCAAGATATATACCAATACGAAGATACCAATTTTCGCTCAAATCCTACAATGCGCACTGACTAAGAACTTTGTAGTTATGGAGTTCAGTAAGAACCTTGCATTAGCATAAAATGAGGATTACCATTATAGTATATTATATCATATTATTCTTAGAAACAATATTCTTAGAATTGCCACCACCTCTCAGTGAATCAATTCGTAATTGACGCTCATAGTTATATTGCTTCGGCGTCCCCAAAGGCTTGGAAACTTACCCTCTGAGGGATGACAAAGTCTTTCGGCATCACAGGATCTCGTCCTTGTTTGATAGCGTCCTGCTTTTCCGCCTCAGCCTTGTCGAGTTTAGATTTGAGTTCCGCATATTCCTTTTCGCCGGCTTCAAATTTTGAGTCCAAGTCCTTGAGAAAAAATTTCCTATTATGCTATTCTATTCTAATTCATAGGATCACGCTATACTAAATACATACATTACATATTGGTCGTTATTGCCTTCGTGTCCGTTATTTCATGTGGTAAATGTCTTTCTTAAGCTATGCAGGTATGACGCCGGTCTTTCTTAATTAGTTATTGCTGCAAATCGAATTATTTATAGCCATTATAAACGCAAGTACAGCAAGAATCTCTCACCTTCTTCTGTCTTATGAGCGTTGTAACTTTATCTTCAGCGGTCTTTGCCTTGGCTTTTAGAGATCTTAAGTAGAGATCATAATCTTCCATTGCATAGTTTTTGCCATCTCCATCCTTTTCAGACCGCTTTTTCCCATACTTCTTCTCAGCCAGTTGGAACATTCCTTCAATGAGAGCCGCTTGTATTTTCTCTGTGTAGAAATGCGGAATAGATATCAGATTATGAGAATTGCTTGCCTCTTATTTCAGAAAAGCTCTGATAAATGAGCTCCGGACGTTGGATATTTTGCATTAGTACATTGATACACCTCGAAACATGGCTCAGACAAAGAATAGCTTCGTTTTGAAGTTTAATGAGTTTTTAAGCAACATGGAAGTTTTGTGGAGGGAGACCCCAGACACCTATTCGAGTCAAAAGTCAGAAGCCAAAAAAGTTTGGTTTTCTCCTCTCCATTCACCGTCTCCATAGAGGAGATCCGCTTCAGATGTGGAAAAGATTCTATAATTTTCTAGTGTAGAATTCTCCGGCGTTTATATGCAGACATTGTCTGAGGAAGTAGGAAGAAAGGCGTGCCTCCTGAAGTAGAATACTTGGTTTGCGGTGGATGGAAGCACATCGAAAGCAATAGTTTACTAGCTCCTACACGAGCTATTGCTTGTGACACCGATTCTTGACACACACATAAGTGAGAAATAGGGGAAATCACGAAATATGTTGAGTCGGTAGTAGTAATTTTAAGATTGTATGGTAGGATCGGGGCGTTCACCTTGCAATGATCCTTCTTGGGCGTGTCTGCTTAGTAAAACAGGGTGCATAAACGCTCTCTAAATATACGAGACCACAACTAAGTGGACTTTAAGGATTAGGTATTCCGTAAGGCTTCGTATCATTGCCAGAATATAAGGCATTTCTAACTTTGAGCGCTTACAGCATAAATGGAGCCTTTTTATCGGAACACTTTTTAGCTGCCGACATCAATGAAATTTAATCAAATTGATCCCCTTACGCCAAACAATCAAACTTAGAAATTCTTTTCGAATGCATCTAACCAAAACAAGCTGCTTTTCTGAGCTCAGAAACTCACTTCTTCTCTCCTCATCGATTGCAACCAAACATCTTCCTAAGATGGAGTCAGCAGGACCATTCACTGCGGCTTTACCGTGGTCGTCCTCGTCTAAAAAAGAAATGCCAACAACCGATGTCTCACTCCCAACTAAAACAAATAAATCCTGCAGGCTACACAGTTATTCTTCAAAAATGAGACGGCCAAAACTATACGATTTCTGGATAGGAGTTTATATCGGTTTGTTAGTAATTTTCGTTTAACTGAGAGCTTGATTGTGCGCATGCTCTATTTTATCAGATGGCCTTCTTGACCCTACACGGGGCCGTTTTGTCCTTTAAACCGATAGCTGGACCTAAACCTCCTGCTTAATTACATTATTCCTTTTCCAAAGGTCAAAAGCTTGACTTTCTCGATAGTTACGTCATCGCACTTACTCTTCATGATTCCCCGAAGTGGGCAACTGCAGGCCGCGTGAGAATTTACGTCAAAATATTTACAACAGCTAAAATAACAACAATAAATTCTTGGCATTATCTTGACTTTACTTGTCGACTTATCAAAGTAACATCAAAAATTGTTGTGGTACAGATTCTAAATTGTGGATCCGGAGCTAAACACATGGTCGTATCCTTGAAAGGGTCTCCCTAGCGGTTGGCGGTATACTTTCGAGTGGAGGTATGTATTATACAATCTGTAGGTCCGCATAAGCACTATGTTCTCAAATTCGAATCACTGTGATCAACTGCATATCATTAAACACAGGGTAAAGAAATAAACGTAAGCAAATAACTGCATATCGGAATAATGGTAAGCAATATAGAAGAGAGAATAGCAAATAATTTAAAAGGTAAATTTATAATAATCAAATAGTTTCATGAACTTTTAATTTACAAAAATAAAAAATAGACAAAAACATATTTGAAGCTTTGTTTTACATAACCCTTGCACGCCAAAAACATTCATCTCACATACCCCTTTTGAAACAACAACTGTTCAAATCACCAGACCAGCTGTCGCATGCTTTAACGACCTTTACAGTGTGTAGCTCAGGAGTTCAAGATGGGTCATTTTTTATCGTTTGTCACACCAGTTTGTCTCTGCAAGGCTGATTATTGTAGTGAAATATCAAGTTTTTTTTTTTTAGTAACTGAGTGATCTGCCTAATTGTGCGACTTCACATCTGCGCTACCCAAAGCAGCTTCGAGCTACAGGCGACCCAACTTACCACTGCTTTCTTGTTTTCGTCTGCTTGTGTGAACTGGAGCTTCCTCTTCAGATTCTTCGTCACTGTCCACAACCTTACGACGGCGTGAAGTTGCATCCTCAAAAGAAAATGTTCGAGAAGATGCACAAATGAATCGCAGCTGCCATTTAGCGCAATAAGTTTGGAAAGAGGCCGCAAAAATTTTCAATGAACCTCGCCAGCGCACTGAGCTAGAGCCTCTACCAAAATGGCTGTAGAAGCAAAAAAAAAAAAAAAAATAAAATAAATAAAATAAAGATAAAAATAAAAGTTAAGGATTCGGCAGAATATTTATCTCTATTTAAAGTAATTCCCTTACTAAAATTTCCGGCAACGATTCCCAGAGAAGGGAAGCGCGAATAATGCAAAACAAAAGATCACGACAGTTCTCGACGACAGCTCGTTAATGCCTGCTGATTCCCATATAGCATAAAACTGCTGACCGGAGAAGATCCAGGGTGCTTTAGGCTACATGTTTTTCTGTCTTTCATGTATGTCTGTTCATCGTATATAGGTACAGTTGATCCCAGTCAATCGTCGTTAGTGTTAATGCAAAGTGTAAGTCTGACAGTTATCTTACATAGCACAATTGGCTATCCGCTCATTCTCTTTAGTAGATCCTTTTAATCTTTGCAGCTGCTAGCTGCTGAATTTGTGTAGTCTTGATTCTTAACAGTAAACGAACCATCATAGGTTTCTGCTTCCACAGTGTGAAAAGAGCTTGTTTAAGCGCCGACTAAGGTCCCAGAATTCTTTACATTTACGCAGGGTTTCGTAACCGGAAAGAACATCAGGCTCCTGTGATTTAAAGTTTTTCTAACACTTCTAGCCAGATTTTGACTCGACATAGGTCACCAAGGCATGCTTTAGGTACCCTCACTTTGAAATTGTCTCGCCATTCGCAGGGCTTTCACGAGACTGTCTGGGTAGCTTTCATAGACAAGCCAATTTACCAATAATAATAATAATAACAAAAAAACAACGCTATCAGACGCACTGATTATGAATTGTTGATTTTTAGAGAACTCTGTATGCACAACTCAAAATGTAGAACCTTCAAGACAGAAGAAGTAGGCATAATCAAGATCGCCGTCATACCGGTGCCACATCACTTAACCTCTTCGATATGTTATTTTCGCTTCAAAGGAGGCAAGATTTCAGAGCTGGACATATTTTAGAAGTGGTGCCTCTGAATGAGAGACTAGCGTAAAAGCTCAAGTACATTATTAGATTATTCATAACTTTGCTGCTCGAATATAAGAAATAAACAATAAATACATCGATTAAATATTCCAAGGTGATCAACAAGTTTTAACCCGGCAACCAGTACACGAGACTTTAAAAAAAAATCTGTAATCCTTGATCCTTTGAAAACAGTTAACGTTCCTCCTCTTTCATCACTGGAGTGGGAAGGCGTTGACTATGCCATCATGTAGAGCCTTCATATACGAGCTGACCTTACTGTCTCATACTGTTGCGCAGTTGGACGCAGAGCTTGGCAAGACTTGACGACTTGCAGGACTGATTGTTATGCTTTGTAAGGTCTAAAATTGTAGGAGTCTAGGTTTTACGCAAGTCTAGATGGTGGCTAAGCGATTTAAGGTGTGCCGCGAAAGTATTTTCTTGCTTTCAGAATAAGGGCTTAAACGTCTAGGCAGAAGTTAAGAGGAAGGATTATTCAAAAAGCGCCAAGGTGTGGTCAGTCATGAACAGCTGCAAAGTATGTTAAAGCGGCTTGAAAGTAAGTTACTTCATGGAAAAGAAAATATGGAGTTCTGTCAAATTTTGGATGCTGTAGAGCTTGCCGTCATGCAGTTGCAGGTATTTGAGGTGATGGTTACGAAGGTGGAGCGGATGCATCAGAGGATAATGCTTTATGTAGATGGTCTTAAGGTTCTCGCGCCTGTTAACTGGCGTGGCACTGCATTATTGATTCAGATGGCTTCGGTTGCCTGTTGTCTCTCTAGTGGTGGACTTAAAAGATGGAAAGTGCTTAGAGCAGCTTAACGCATTGTTCAAAGCAGATAAGAGTCTGTGGAGCATAAGTGCGTCTTAGGGTGATTTTTTTCGGGATGTCAGCTGAGGCTGGAGTTATGGTGGTTGCAGCGGTTGATTTTTTACATTCACCAGCCATCTTGCGACGCTTGGGTGTTCGACTGGAGGATTTGTGTAGGTGGTGTATGTTGCTGGAGCATTGGCTTTCATCTTGCAAGGCTGAGCTCACTACATGCACTGGCGAATACTATCATATACCAAGAGCATGATACCAAAAGTTTAAAAACGCGCGGTGGTGCTATGCGTGGCGTTGGGTCCATGGCGAGTGAAGGCCACTTCATTTTTAGGGCCAGGGGTATTGCTGGAAGGTGCAAGAGGCGACCTTATTGAGGGGGCTAGGGGTATGCGCCAGTCGCTATCACTGCATTCCGTATAGACTTGGTGTTCACTTGGGCTGTTTAGGCGAGAGCAAATGGTTGTTTTGACAGAATTGCCAGCGTCTTGTGAGTCTAGAATGGCGAGGCGAAGCAAAAAAAAAAAGCCTCTCTCGAAGCAGTATGCAGCAGAAGGGGATGGCGAAGTGAACATCGCACAAATAGGTATTGTGAAGGAGTTCGTTGGTTATTCCATGCCCCCGGCTACAGAGGATGTCTTCTGTTCCAATAAATGCATTGATGAACGGTCCCACATGTTATGTCTCGAGAGATACTAAATATTACCAGAAGTAGTAAATATTATATCTCGAGAGTTTTTACTTGATGCGATCCACTTATTAAATAAATAGATAACTAAATTTTGTTTGATGCGCCTATGGTTTTGAGACTTAACCTTAGCACGATTAGAGTTTGACGTAACCGTGCATAGGTGCCTAAAGATTGTGAAGTGGTTCGGCTTTGGTGCTGCAGAAAGCTGTTAGAATCACCTGACTGGTTGCTGGGTGGAGTATTAAGTACAATAGACCTAAGAAGAAAAAAACGAGAGTACACTGGCTTTGGCTGCTATTCTCAGTGCAGATATGTCTCCAAACCGCAGGTTGGCTATCTTCTACTGGTCTTTTTAGCTGGCCTTGTAGGAAGCTAGTCATTTTAACACCAATACGGGCGTTGATTATAGTTAATGTTTTGCAGTGAAGCCCAGCTCTCAAATGATCAAAACACCTATTAAGTCTGTTCTGCTACGCATGCCCATCTGTTTCTGCTATCTCATTCTACTGCATGCTTTGTTCGTTAGGAGATTATCTGAGTGTGCCTCGGAGACGTCGAAAGCTTTTTTGCTGTTTACTCGTGAGACCTTTTGATTTAATGCAAAATTTGTCCTTGTCGACGGAATTCACACTAAAAAAATCTGTATCCAATTTGTCACTTACCTCATCACCGCCTCTCAATCGTGCTCTTCGGCTAGAGTAGCTTTCATCTAAAAGCAATGGCAGAAAGGATATTTTTTTGTGCCGTGAATTCGATTAGATAAACTAAGCGTGCAAGGACGTGTATCTTGGTAAACTGGCATGACATAATGGTGTGCTGCTACTGTCTTGACGCTACCTGGGAAAATTGTGGGATTTCTCTCTTCTCGACTTACTTGCACTCTATCTTAAAACTACAAGTGCAAAGTTAAAGCAATCCGCGCTTGTTAAGGACTACAATGCTAATTAAAACAAGAAAAATGATAGCGCTAAAGTTATGCAGGAACAATGTAGAGGCTCATGCAACTTATGCTTGTGACGCATATTGGCAATAGTATAAGTATCTTTTATAAGTATAATGTCGTCCGGCCATTTCTTTGCAAGTTTAAGGAGAGCAGTGATTTCTACCAAGCCAACTTTTCCGTTACAACCTGCAACGAAGTCCCTTACTATCTAGACTCTGCTTTGAGGTAATTACAAAGGATTTGTAGAAGTGCTAGATACATTAACTTCTGCTTTATTTTCACTGATATTGCTTTGCAAGCAAGCGTATTTTCCGTGTTTTTGACGACTGACATTGAAGGATTTGGTGCATTCGGGACTTGAGCTATAGAAAAGCATCGAGATTTGAGCCATAGTTATTGCGCGTCGCGCGGCGATGTTTGTAGCCAATTTTCTTTAAGCTTTTACCATTCTCATTCGGAGGCTCAACCAAGTGCTACTCAATTTATTTCAAAACAAGCACGCACCTAAGATCCACATGCACTTCAAAGCTCTTTCGTAGATACCAAAATCCTACCTTCACTGGAGCTCATTTCCTCTCTAAACAAACTATTGTTGCTCCAAAGTTGGAAATCTTTAGGCAAATTCAAGGCAGTGCCCGCTGTGCAGCTTAAAGACTTCAAAAAGTACCTTGATGGCAATGGCTAGAAGTATAGCGCGACCAAGTAAAGGGTTTGGCGACTAGACTGTTGGATTGGTTTAACTAACTGGTGCATAAGTAATCCGGGGGTCTGCCATCAGAAGTAAAAGTTGTTCTTAGGAAGCTGCACAGTGCGAATTTTGAAGCAACTGAAACTAAGGTAACTTAAGCAAATCAAGACGCATTTTTAAGTGACGCGAGTAAAAGTATGTTTCTTCATTTAAATGGAAAATAATTTTCGTCCACGCGGTAATCGCATTGCATTGTAACACAGATTACAAGATATTTAATACGTATCCACTTTCAGTTTATAAGAACCAACTGTAGGCCTTAAAATATAAAGCTGAACAAGATGATTTACGAAGGCAAATCTTTGGTATAGGGCATTCTGGAATTCTTCACTACGGAACAGCATGATCACTTATGATAAAAGTTACGCGTATTTGGTTGACCCCCGTGTGATCAAGACAAGCTGATTCTCTTAAAACTGTATCAGAGCCCAAATATATAACTGGCTCCCTTTAGTCCGTTGACTGATTTTGAAGCATTAGCACAGGTAATTCCCTTTTCGAGCATTAGCACAGGTAATTCCTTTTTTTTTTTTTTTTTTTTTTTTTTTTTTGCATTTCATGCCCATTCTTGCAGGTAGCCAGTCGCAGTAGCCAAGTAAATACGATCAAAATGGCTCCTCTGAGCAGAATGTGACGTTTGTGATTCCAGAGTTTCTACTGGTTACGAGTACGTTTCAGTAAAATCAGCTATTCGATTTTATATGACAAAGTCAGCTATTAAATTTTATAGATACATAAAGTCAAAGGACCTAAAGTTCAAGTTAAGATGAAAACCTTACGTTTATCCCTGTATTGTATTCTGTACCGAAGTCCTGTTTCTTAGCTCTTATTGAGTACCATCCTTTGTCCAGAATCAGCAAGGTTTTGTGCAAACCCACTTTGCAATTTTAAAGCGAAAATCCGTTATTCTATAAATTCGACGAAGTTCTGTTGAAAAACAATTTAAATAACAATACTGATGTGCAGAACTTCCAAATGATAGGCATGAGTCCAGAATAAAGTTTAGCCCACGAATGCATCAATGGATATGGATATGGTTATATATGCATATATAGTCATAGATGCGCACATAGACTGACTTATGTGTATATATACATACATACATATATATATATATATATATATGTGTGTGTGTGTGTGTGTGTGCGTGTAAAGAGAGAGAGAAAGAGAGAATAAGTTATAAGAAGACAAAGATATAGATATAGAGATAGAGATCGAACAGCTTTAAATATGTTTATTGCAATATTCTTACCTTCAGCTGATCTTTGCTTCGAGGTTGCAACTATAACTACCATGCTTAGTACCGCTGCTGCCGCTGAAAAAACGAAATGACCTGCCAGAAATACACCCACCAACTTAAACTTTCTTAAAGGACGAACTACGTTTTGGGTTCGCATTAATAGGCGACAAAGGGTGGAGTATTCTTCGAGGGGTGGAGCCAAGTGGTAATTGTCATTCTTTAATCTCAGGCAGCGCTTCAGACAGTTTGGCGTTTCTTGCAGGCGGGTCTCGGCGATAGATTCTAAATACTCAACATTTTCCGACTTGGACTTCTAAAAACCATGGTTTCTAAAGAAACGTTACTTTTTAGATGCTTGAGGCCAAAGATCATCTAGGCCTAATGTGAAAAGCCGAACTGAGATCGGCAAGGGTGGCGATGGTAATCCTTAAAACCATGCATTAAGCCAGCATGGTGTAGTCCTTTAAAAACGATTCGTCATTCTGAATCTCTGGAATCAGTTTGTTATATGGATATCAATTCCTTATATGCATTCTACAGTAAGTTAATGACATGACTGAAGAGCAAGTTATCTAGTTTCTAATAAAATAAATCTATAGCCCGATTGATAGTATGATGCCAAGTGTTACCTGATAGTGTCGAATGGAAAGGCCAATCATTTTGATGTGGTGTCGAATGACAAGCTTTATGTTTGCTGCATCTAGCACATAGCCATGCAGACGTGAAAGCAAAACAGCAAGTCACATCAAAGATAAACATATGGGTATAGTCTATTAGTCATGGTACAAAAATTAAAGAAAACTTGGGGCGGGTCAAGATTTACCCTTGGAGCAATCTTAGAAAATTTAAATTACATCGCTGTTATTGTGTACACACATATATATGTATACATGTATGTATGTATATATATGTATATATATGTATATATGTATATATGTATATATGTATATATAACGCCCATACCTTCGCACACTAGTTACCTGGCTCTGCTCTCGTGTCTGGGCTGAAAACAATCTACCACCACAATGTCAAATAGCTGTAAAGATCCTGATTTTTATACGTGGATAGGATAGTGAGCCCTCAAGCTTTAGACCCATGAACCAGTGTGTTTAAAAATCTTCACATCGCTTCTGAGAAATAGAATCTACACGTTCTTGCTAGCGAATGGCTAGGCTGAGAGTAACATTCAGAAAGGATTCGTCCCTGGATTATGTGGCAATTTCGAGCACATCGCCGAAATGGGTCACATTATAAATCAAGCTGGGATTAACAACAGGAGTGTGACGATTACTTCGATCGACTTGATAAATGCATTTGTGGAAGTACGCCATGATATCATCAAAACTGTCCTTGACTTCCATCACATTCCCGATGAGATCTACGCATTGGTTGCGGCATTATATGCTGACTTCGCCACTGCTATCGCAACAGACACATACATTACGAACTTTGTGCCAATAAAAAGGGTGTTTTGCAAGGAGACTACTTAAGCCCCCTACTCATTAATATGCTGATGAACACGTTCATGCAATATGTCAGCAATAAATCCTTTAAAACATACGGCTAACAGTTCTCCAACCTTTTTGCTGATCGTCACTGGCTACACTTAGCAGACGACGCAGCAATATCAAGTCTCGAGGCGGGTAATCAGGTTTTGCTTAATGCTTTCTCGAGGTGGTGCTCATGGAGCAGAATGAGTATTCCTGTAGACAAGTGTTCTACGTTTGGAATGAGGAAGGTTGGAAGCTGTATGAAGCACGTTAAGTCATCGCTGTTTATTAACAACGAGCAGATACGCCCAGTGGAAATCGATGAGTCATTTATTTACCTTGGCAAACACTTCAATTTCAGCATTAAATAAAACTTCTGGAGCAAACCGAATCCTTATTGACCACCATAACAGACCTCCCTTTGCATCCAAGATTTAAAATACTTCTTTATCAAAGTACGCGCTTGCTAAATTAGCTGGGACCTAACTGAATCATATGTTACCCTAACTTGGGTTAAGCAGGCTTGAGAGACACATGTTAACAGCAGTCTAAGATACTGGCTTGATATTCCTGTGAGCTAAACACTCCGCATTGCACCTCAAAGGAAATATGGATTAAACATCATGCTGCTTTCAACTATATTTCTACAATGTCAAGTTACGTATAGAAGCAGACTGAAGAAATCTAAGAACAAAGATGTAGTTGCAACAATTAACCAGCTGTGGCGAAAATATTCAGGTTGACCAGTACAAATCAACAAAAGACGTAAACAAGGATGCAAGAAAGAAGACTGAGGACCGGATCGTAACCAAACTCTCGTTTCAATCTTGGCTTGACTCCATGTTGCTTAACTTTGCACGAGGGATGGCAAGCCTTGCCACTGTATCTATTTACTGTGACCTCGATGGCTGAGAATTTGATTCGCCGTCCACCATCTCGGGCGACAAACTTCAACCAGACTTAATTGTAATGAAAGACAACCAAATTTATATTATCAAATTGAGCGTCGGGTTCGAAACAAATACGGCAAAAAATGCACATGGAAAAGAAGAAAGATACAAAGATCTAGTAGCGCCGTTGCCCAACAAAACAAAGCTGCTAAATTTATCGATTAGTGCTCTAGGAACAATCGACATGAGTGCAGATAACTACGTGGAATGGACCGAGAGCCTTGGAATGACAAGGAGTGTTGCACAACTCTTGATGCAGAAACTTATGAAAGTAGCGTTACGCACAACCTATTATATTTTCTACCGAAGAGATCAACCGTGGACAAGCCCTCTAATGATGATTTGGTAACTCAGCAACGCTAGTCTGTCATGCCTTACTAGTTTTGAAGTACAAGGCACTATCAGGTGAGACGAGCATATATGCCGTATATGCCGCGCAGCATATACAACTTCGCAATACGATACCTTGGGAACTCTCTGCCAAACCGATCCAATTCATGCAAGTGGGGAATAACAAGTAAGTCCATATGTAATTTTTGTCCTAATCTACAGACACTTAGTCACATAGTAGGCGGATTCAAGGCGGCTCTAGCCGAAGTTAGATATAACTGGAGGCACGATTCAATACTCCTTAGACTATCTCGAGCTCTAGCAAAGATTCCCTCTGTCTCTATTTACAGCGATATAAAAGAAGGCAATGAATTTTTGTCACCAGAGGTAATTGCCGGGGAAAATCTGCGACCAGATTTGATAGCGGTAAAAGGGAACCGAATCCTTATATGTGGACTATATAACCTTAACTGAACTAAAAGTAAACTTATATCATGTTACATTATATTATATTACATTATATTATATTATAATATATCTCATTATATTATATTATATTATATTATATTATATTATATTATATTATATTATATTATATTATATTATATTATATTATA
>QQSS02172616.1:0-15282 GCA_003687565.2 Craspedacusta sowerbii | reverse complement strand
TATATATATATATATATATATATATATATATATATATATGTATATGTGCTTGGCCTTTTCTTCGGCACAGTCGCTTTCCAAGATCGAAGAACTACAAGAGCGAGCCCTTCGATTTGTCTACAATAACAATACAGACCATTACACTCAACTACTCGAAAGAGCCGGAAAGTGCTTGATGGAAGTGAGGCACTTGCAAAGCTTGTGTTTAGAAGTTTTCAAAACCAATAACAAGATGAGAGTCCTAAGTATATGAAAGATATCTTTCGACTTCCACAAAAAATATGCATTCGCCAAGACATCAGTATGACTTAGCCGTACCGAAACTTAACCAAGTATCTTTTGGATCTAGAATTCTAGGATCTTTAGGCTCAAAAATTTGGAATTCCCTACCATAACATACAAAGTCAAGTTCCAGCGAAAGACTATTCAAGTTAAATATAAAGAATTGGGTACGGATCTACATGTTAATGCAATGTTTGTGAGCACCACCTAAAGGTATAAGGTAGTTTACATATTATTGGGCTATTTTTCTTTTTATTGAAATGAGAATGAGAGCTTTCTAGTTTTCCTGAATCTTTACGTTTAGACATGCTCATAAAGAGCCTTCTTGGAATGTTGTGTTAATTTTGGGCTGCGTTTGTATGAAACGCAGATTTGATCTCGGTGTAGCTAGCTCTTTAGTTACATGAGCTAGATTTTTCTTTTTTCATTTTATTATATGGGTGTTTGAGAAACCGAGTATAAATAAATTTACTACTACTTCTACTTCCACACTCTGCAATAACACCCGCCCAATATCTACTGATCTGAAGCGCTGATTGGCTAGTTTCAAAATTTGACTGCAGAACTCTGCTCAAAGTTCGATTCAATGCGGATTTCCACATCCGCGGACAGAAAGGAACAATGGAGATAAATAATTGATCCACAGTATATTTTCTGATGACTACCATGCCTGGATTTATTTTCCCGCCAAATAGACACTCAATCTAAACGCTGATTGGCTCATTTTGAAAGTTAGCCGCCCGCCAGAAATCCGCTCAAAGTTGATCAACGCCACAGGTACCGCTTTTGGACTTGGAGGAACTTGGAGGTAGCCTGTGGCGGGAGCTATTGATAGCGGTGCTGCGCGACGTTGTTGTCCCGCCTCAGACGAAGCAATCAGTTGTTTCTAGAGAGTTAATTTAGAAGAAATGGGGCGTGCGAGTGAGATAGGCGTAGAGGCGGTCTTGGCCAAGGCCTATTGTTACATACCTCGATTAGGACCCAGATCAATCAGGGGCAGGATAGCTGCAAATTCATCAGCAATAATTGGTTCCCCTGCCAAGAATCGACGACCTTTCGGACAGGTTCGGCTGTTGGTAATGCCATTTTGTTCAAAAGCGTAGGATTTAAAATCATGACAGAGCCCTTGGATAAAGGAGTTAAGAAAGTCTTTGGAATTTGCATCGATGCTTCTGTGCATAGCGAAAGAGCTTTTAATTGTAAGAAAATTTTGTAAGATTCAAATTGTGCAACTGTTGTGCTAGTTTCGACATCGCAATAGACTAACAATCCTTATGTCTTCACTTCTCTTTACATGCCTGCATGGCTTCTAGTCATTTGCAATTTCATGCAATGTTAGCCAGATATTATCGGGAGCAGGCTGCATACTTAAATGGGGCACTTGCATTGCCTGAAGTGATGTAATTTCAATCTGTGGGTACTGAACGTGATAACTGAAAAAAAGCGGAAACACCCAAAAGACTCGAGGGTACCTTCTTTAAACAGTCAATTTTGCTTGCATTTGCATGGAGAGCTGCTTGAAATTTGGGTGCAAGTTCTAAAATTGATTGTGCTCGTTACCTGATGTCCATGACTATCTAATTATCGTTACGGTTTGTGTTTTGTTTTTTTTTGGGAAATTTTTCGTTCTTTAGGGTATCTTCATAATGTGCATGTGGAAGGGTACAAGTTGGCTCTGATCCATATTCATGTGCCACCAGCTTTGCCTTCAGTTCAAGTTAATCGTAAGTGCATTACTATCCTGGAGTATGCAATGATTATGCATCTGATAATGTCTGGAAAGGACCTCAAAGCACATTGGAAGACTCTAGTTTTCATATTCTTAGATTATTTAAGTTAACTTTTTGAAGTGATAAGGATTGAGGGTTATTTATTTATTTATTTTTGCATTATTGTGGAGGCTAAACTTTGACTAAGCTTTTGCCCTAAATTGGCCTCATTTCTTTTTCTATTCTGCAAAGTTTGCTTGTCATTATTGCTTTATTAAAACTCCATACTTTCTTTCCTGTGCCTTGTTGTGAGGCACTATGATTTTGTTTTTATGTTGCCCTGATTTGCAAATTGGAACTTCAAGGAGCAAAATGCTGGATAATTAAGTTAAAAGCAATTTTTAAAAATCTTGCTATATGGTGTTTGGAGGAGAAAGCCCAAACATTCTTTTTGATTGTACACAGACAATGCCTCAAAACCAGGAGGATTTTCCTCAGCTTCTATTATCTATTTAATTATTTTGTGTGTATGTTGTGCCTAAACAAGCTTATTTTTGTAATTCTGAGTTCTCATATTTTGCAGCTGGAACTGCAGTTGTGGATTTGGATTGGACAAAAACAGTGGAAGAGTCAATTAACCAAAGTCGCAAACTCTTGTATTATTATGCCCACAAGTGCAAGGCTCATCAGGTATGCCTTTATTGCCTTGTTTATAATTAATCTATCTTTGCTTCAGGCTTGTTTTCGTTAGCTGATTTAAAATCCCTGCAATCAGATGTTTTGAGTTCGAATGCGGGAGTCGGAGATGGTTTGGCCGAATGCCGTTCGGGTGTTTCAAGGAACTT
Source organism: Craspedacusta sowerbii (assembly GCA_003687565.2). Taxonomy (NCBI): domain Eukaryota; kingdom Metazoa; phylum Cnidaria; class Hydrozoa; order Limnomedusae; family Olindiidae; genus Craspedacusta; species Craspedacusta sowerbii. The sequence goes on along the minus strand of QQSS02172616.1, from coordinate 12,446 downwards.
TGGGGAATCCCCCAAAGTTTTACTGGATGCAAGCCTTTTTTGCTTAAAAACTGCGACAGCGAAAGTGCAACTATGTGCTTGTCCGACCGTTTCCTAAAGCTTTATGCCGGACCTATTCCTGGTTAAGTAATTCACTCATCATAATCAAATACAGTTTCGGTTGCGCCAAGGACATGGTTTTAATCTCGGTCCATCATCTGCAGTCTTCTTGGGTATCATCCCGCTAACTCAGGATGTGCTTAAAACTGTCGGAGCAATGGTGAGACGCTGGACTCTCGTGGATTTGCATGATTTTGGGTCGGTTTTGTGTTATCTCAGTACAAACTGAAGTGCATAGTAAGTTTAAGAAATGCTGTATGATATACCCTTTCGCTTTAGATCCCTTACGTGGTCTGTGCGGAGTCTGATCACGGTAGCCCTGGTTCAGCCATCGCTCGCCTTGCCGCTGAAAATGCTGTCGTCATGCTGGTGATGGGATCGCGTGGGCTATCCACGGTACGCCGTACAATCTTGGGAAGCGTTAGTGATTATTTAGTGCATAATTCCAGCATTGCAATAACCGTGGTGCCTCCTGAACAGGAACACAAGTAATTTTTGTGTTTCGGCCGTATCAGATATGCTGTACCAGATGTAGTCTATGACCCTTATCCATCCGGTGTCGCTGTAGAATATATGAATTCTTCACGCGAATGTGTTTTGCATTTGTTACGTTTTTTTTTTTGTTGACGGGATTATCCGCTTACCGAAATTTCGTTCATCGATCAGGTGTAAGTCAGTTAGACTTGGCTGTTCGTTTTTTTTTTTATATCTATGCGTTTTGCAAATCGAACAGGCTCGGTAACATTCACGTGTACAATATTCGTCAAATCAGTCGAGGCAACATTATATAGTGGTTACTTGCTCCCACGTTGAGCTAAGGTAAAATGGACTATCGCGCGGATCTCCTTTCAACGGCGCTAAAGCAGGCTACTACTTTCTCACTTCCGAGGCTGTACAGGCGTGGAAAGCGCGTAAGGCATTTAAGCCAAGTGCGGGATATTTCCCTATGCGTATATATTTTTTCTAGCAATTGCAAATAGCTAAGTCGCCTTCCGTTTTTTTAAGTATCCGAATTCCGAATTAAGAGTTTTTGAAGGTCACGGGGCGAGCCTAAGCAACCTTACACAGCAGCTCCCTCCAGGCCTTCTCCGAGCTCCCAGTCCTTCGTTCCGTGGTACCCTGGCGGTGTCTCCTCGACTGCCTCGCAACATAAATGTTTAAAAAAAAAACAACCTAGACAACCCAGGGTCCAACTGGATTCGGCATTTTACAAATATATAAATCTGCCGGAATTCCAACGTGTCGCGGATTTTAAGTCGAATTGATTTGAAGTAACCACTCAGATGTAGGTAAGCCTCCATCAAAATCATGCAAAGAAGCGAAGGAAAATCCCTTGAAACTAAGTAAGGTTCTCGTCAGTATGAAAGCTGATGGTGCTTAATTGACGCTCTTTCGCTTTCGTTTTCAAAAACGGTTCTGACTAAGTTTGTGACTGTAGTTCATTTATTTCCATGTGCCGAAGAGGTGGTATTGGATGTCTGATTAGCTCGATCCTGAATGAAATATGCCGACGTTTCACCATAGTAATTCAGTTATTACACAAGTTATAATTGAAAATGTGTTATTTATTTACATGTGATATTAATGTTTATTCATGTATTAATATTTTATTTATTTATTTATTATATTATTAATGTTTATTTACTTTTTTACTAGGCTTTATTGACGTTGTAGTTATTTAGCTTCGACAGTCTGCAAGGTGTGGGCACAGGCGCATGGATTGAAAGCTTCGATTATCGTGGCCTCTTTTTGATGTTTACAATTAGTGCTCCTTTTGCGCATGCTTGTTGAAAGCATTACGTGCGGTCTCGCAAGATCTCAAACTGACGACATGGAAAACTTGGGCAGCTTATGTTACTGGAGTTATGAGTGTGGGAATCCAAACAAATGCGTCCATCTGCAAGAGTCTTGATGTTTGGTGTTGCTAAGCATTTCACGTCATTTCCAAACCATGTAAAACAAACGCCTAATTGCTGAGAAAATCGAAACTTAAAGACCTAGATTAATTGCTAAGAAGTTAAATGCACTCCTCGCTCATCACTGGAAGTCAGTCAAGTTGCACTCTTTACAAAATAAACAGGAAGCAATAGTGTTGCTGGAATCGATGGATAGCTGAAAAACGGCCTATAGAATCACCTCTGATTTCAAGATACTGCCTAAGCCAAGACTCACCTTCTGTACGTTATCGTGCAGAGTATCAAATTATGGTTGGCTTTAAGCTCCACATTGGGCATGGACTTTCATAATCGGCGAGAGCGTAGAATTTAAGTGCTAAAAATGCGTTATGTCGCTTGTCGCGAGATTTAAGGCTCAACTTGCTGATCTTCTTGCTGGCGTCCCACTTCCTTTATGGGCTGTCATAGCGATAGCCGTCACAACAGTGCTGGTGACCGTCTTTGCGTGCTGCCTTTGCTGTTGTAGGTGCTGCCTCTGTTGTGGACGGGTGAGGAACGCATTTCAGATAGTGTTTAAGAAGGCAGCAGGCTTGTGCAAGAAATTTTGCTGTTGCTGTTGCCGACCAGCGCGCAAGGCCCAGCTTGATTTAACGGCAGTTCAGCTAACGGGACAGACTGTTCACGAGAGAGTTCGGCCATCGGTAGACGAGTTGGAGTACACGCAGTTTACACCGACGGATTTGAACCTAGGAATTCCGCTTGGAGAGGTGAGGTTTGCCTTGGAGTATCATCACGACGAGGAAGCCTTGGAGGTGACCATTTACGAGGCTAGGAATCTGCCCTCAGCTGATGAAGGAGGCGCTTCTGACCCGTATTTAAGGGTAATGCTCTTGCCAGATACGAAACGTCGATACGAGACGATAGTCCTAGATAATACGCTAGATCCCGTATACAACCAAACATTCCGATTTTCAAAATTGACTTTCAGTGAAATGCAAAATCGCACGTTATGCATTCGCGCTATGGACTACGACGAATTCCCGAGACATGACATACTCGGAGAAACTCTTATTCCTATGATAGATCTAAATATGCAGACTAGATTTGAGGAGTGGCGGATTCTCGTCCCCGGTTACGATGAAAATCGACCGGGAGAGTTTCGGAAAGCTGTTTCGGAGTACGGCGACATTTGCGTAGGTCTGCACTACATGCCAGCCAACAAGAAGCTCATTGTTTATGTTGTAGAGTGCAATAACTTGAAGCCTGTCGATGAAGGATCTGGCGACTCGGCACCTTCTTCAGATCCGTTTGTTAAGGTCACCCTATTCAAGAACAAGAAGAAAGTAAAAACGCATAAGACGCGTCACATCAAGCAATCACTTCGCCCATACTACAACGAGCAGTTTGAGTTCACGTTAAGCCCGCAAGATGTGCCCATCGCTGACGTGAGATTGTTGGTAATGGACTACGACCTGTTCGGTGGGGCTGACATCATCGGTCAAACGTCAATAGGGACAAATGCTTACGGGCCTCAAATGCGTCACTGGAGAGACATGCTGCTCTCGCCCAAGCGTCCGATCACTTGCTGGCACATGCTTAGGGCGAAACCGCAAGCCGGGGAAGAGGACTAGATGAGTATGGTAGCCCGTGTCCATCTAGACCCCGCAGCTGCCGGAGAGTCCGCTACCTTCAGCGTCAAAACGAATTGTCGAAGATTCAGTGGTTAAACAACCTATTTTTTGGAGCTTCCTTTTTAGCTCGCTCACATCTGACGTCGTGTATTATGTTGCCATCTAATGATCAATTCGAGAGACGTACTGGGAACAGAGAAATGCTTTTAATTGCTTTCCTGTGATCATTGCTGCGGGACGAGACAGCGCTTGCCCAAGCTTACCAGAGCGCATGCCGCGGTTCGCCAACAAGTCCACGCCAGGTACTTGACTCATAGTACATCCATGCACTTAATCCGCGAAGTGCACTTCGATTTTAACAAGACTTGAACTTGATCATTTTTAACTAACGATACGGAGGAGCGCCTGTATTTTAGGAGCTACATTAAAACTTTCCGATCTTTTTCGCAAGGCAGCAACTGCCAATGTATATAATTGGAACCACGGCCCATGTAAGCATACCTTGATCGTTCTCGCTAATATTGTAGTGCGCTAACTAATCGAGCCCTTTGCAATAAGCCGGTTTCTTAGGCTTCGCACTAACTTCTGGTCATCTTCAGACATAAGAATACGGCAAACTTAAATTCAACTTATTTTGGAGCCTCAAATAAATCAGCTTAAACTGCGCTACCCAAGCTAACAGGTCAAAGTGACTGGAAATCGCGGACAAGTGAAAGCAATCAAAACGGAGAACGCTTCAGTTAAGTAACATTCATTATATCTATACATTCATATTCAAAACATGGCGACAAAAGGCATCATAAAAATCACGCAAATATAAGGAGATATGTTATACACAACTTGATAGAAAAATGCTGGCAATGAAATTCCGGTAAAGGACGTAGCTTTGAAATAGGCAAATGCAACTAACTTTAAATTGAAAAAAAAAAAAAAATACATGAAAAAAAAATACAGGAAAAAAAAGGGATTAGAGAAATAACAACAAAAGAGTTACACTTAACGAGATGAAGCAACACATATCTGAATAGCTTTTTTAAAAAATATGTAGACATTCACGTAAAACCTAAGTCTGCAGCGCGCACGCGTCGCAATTGCACACAAGCCTAATATTAGCGTTACATCTATACGACGTAACATCTTCAGGAAGTGAAAAGCAAAGGGGTCGGAGGTAAGAACGGTACACCATTCATCTAGTTGTTTAGCGTCAGCATCGCGAATCCGATCAACTGCTTGTCGTCATGCAGTTCGCTCGAGCTTTCGTTGCAGGATTTCTAAAGAAATCAAGCCAGCAAGGACCGGGTGCATCACCCAGAATTTCATACTCGAAACAGTAACGTGAACGAAAAAGGACCAAAGCATGGAAACTCTTATTCCTTCTATCTCGCCTCGCCACCGCAGGACACAGAGAGACAAAAATTACGGCTTAGGTTCAAACGAAGCATCTTCATCTCACAAGGAAGTTTACACCGACTTCAACGCATTTACTTGCGTAAGACAAACAAAAGACGTAAAGTAGACCACCAACACAATGATATTATATCTGCGCAAGGGAAGAAATTCATCCGGGAAAGCGCTAACAAAAGTGGACTACCGATCTTTTTCTTTCTTCCTTAGATTGCAAAAAACAAAACAAAAAAAAAAAAAAAAAACAAAAAAAAAAAACAAAAAAAACAAAAAAACAAAAACAAAGAAGCAAATTGCTAACCAGCAAAAAGCAATATGAAGTGAACATCCGCACAATATATCACAGGCGCAGATCAGCAAAAAGTTAATAAATAAAAAGAGAAATGAAAACTTACTAAGGCGAAAATGAGATGTTTGCTTTCCGGGACCGGGCCTTGAATCATCTTGTTCAGATTTGCGGCCACTGAATAAACCACAAAAGCATCGGTCACTCAATCCCAACATGCAAGGAGACACTGGAAGCTTTGTGAGTATGCGCCAGTCGTCGCGCAACGGCAGCAACTGGAAGAGACTTTACATTAAACGAGTCACAACAACGCCTACATATACAGTCAAACTTATTGTGTCAGCTGTGAAAGTGACTATGCTCTTTCTAGCGTACTGAGCTAGCGTGGTCTGAAAGTTACAGATCGTATGTTTTACGTGCGTCTATAGGAGATAGTTAAGGCGTGGAATATATACTAATTAGAAGCCGACACACGGGTCACCGAATTATCAAGATCACAATACAATTAAAGTTCCTGAAGGGAGAAAACGCAAGGAGAAGCTCGTTGCTTATATTTGCCTTTGTGTGCAAGCTCAACCCTTTACTAGCAAATACCTCAAAGTCTTCAAAACTCTCTCTATCTACCGTGTGCGACTTACACGGCAAAACCCTCGACCATTCCTTATCAATCAGAATTACGACTACCCAAACTAAAGGGAGCAAATCTGTCCAATAGCACTTCCAGGCATGAGGCAAGATCCCTACGCCTCAAGGCTGGCGAAAGCACAGGTCCATCCGAAGGGGAAGAATCACTTCGCATAGGCGCCGAGGTCACGCTGACTAAGAAAAATACCAGAAGGCTTGATTTGACAAGCCATGAGCACAGACCCACCGACAATCAAGTCGTGTCCATCAATCAGCCCAGCAGACATCAGTTCTTGAGCGACACCGTCAACCGTATCTACGGGAGCGATACGAAAATCTCATCAGCAAACAACAATTGCGAAGCGACTTCTGCTGTTCCACACTATCAAGGCAACTGATAGCCAAACCTAAACATTCGTACAAGACCACTAGCCTCCGCATCATTAAGCAGCCGCAAAACCAATCCGATCCAGTACGGAAAAAACAAACAAACAAAGCCGTCAAAGCCAGACGACGACAATGCAGCACACGCTACAGCATAGTAAGACAAAGGAGCGATGGCCTGGAGAAGAAATCATCAGCACGGCTTCAAAGACGACGCGAATCACGTACCTGACTTGGTGTTGAACTCAAAACGGATGTCGTTCAATTCCTTTTCAGAATTTCTACGGAAAATGTGAAGCTACGGCACTCAATTACATACGGGAATAATAAATAACAGTTACCCTAGAATCCCAGTGAATCTCCACGCGGTCTAGCAACTCCCGAGAAGAAAGAATGAAAAAAGGTTAACATATAGCTACGCATGCAGATTCAGGCGATGGTTCATTCTTAGGTCCGATAAATTTTAGTAAGTTCGGTGGAGTATTTACTTTAGCGCGACCATAAGTGACAAATAAAGCTACCAAATATCAAGCTTTAAACAAAGACTGAGTATCTTCTTACCTTAATCTCAGAGTAAGATCGAAAATCTTGTTTTCCTCTACGGCGTGGACCACGAATGTTCCCGACACTGCGTCCGATTGGCATTCGTCTACGAGGTAAGAGGAGACTACAGCGTAGATAATACGGTCGAAAACCTATTCTAGGAGATAACATCCATAAAAAGAAAAACTCGCCAATAGAACATACCTGAAGCATGAAAAGAAAAAAGTAAGGCGAGCTTTTGTGCACTGGTGCGCAGGTAATTAGCCTCAACACGTTACCACGACAAGAAATTAAAATACATGGAGACGTAGCATCTACCTATCAAGCAGACATCAGTGCAAAGCGTCACCCTGCCGCAAAATGCCGATATAAAAATATAAGCACGTAAGCAAGGCGGCTAACGAGGCGAATGAAGCGCCACGAAATGCTAGTCAAAAGCCTGGGATTACTGCAAAAATATGATAGGCAGCACATACATGACGTTTGACCAGCAGAATTCTTGTCTGAAAGCGACGGCGCATGTGGCTGCTCCGAACGAGAATCTTCTCTAACGCTTGGCAAACTCTACAAGACCAAGAACCATCCACTTTTCAAATTCCAGATTCTAGAAATGGCCAACAGCACAAACGAATTCCACATGACAACCATACTAGACTTGACTCTCGCTTCTACAAGGTGATACCATTTACGCTTTTGGTAAAGGCTTATTCGAGGGATGTGAGACTCGCAGTGGACAGGCATGGGAAAACGAGAGTAAAATGAATCGGATCCCACATAGGGCAAAACGCGTCTGGTGCCAGGGCAAGGAGTAATTGGTGAATTTCAAGACTCGGCCCACTTCAAATGCAGGCGCTCACACGTAATGGGCATCTTTGCGCAGCATTCGGTGCTCTCTTTCTCTCTCTCTCGCTCTCTATTTAAATAAATGCAAAGCTTGGCGTGGCCTAGAGCATCGAATAAAACCAGTTCCTCCATTCCTCCAACGCCAGAAGCGTGTCGCCCTATGGGGGCTCATCACTGACGTGCATGGGAACCGAACCAGGGTCGCCGGAGTGGAAAGCATAGCACTTACCACTAGAACACGAGAGCTGATTGAACTGGGGAGAACTGCGCGACAGTAAGACTTGCAAACTAGCAAATTCAGAAGCATTTTGACATAACCGAGGTTTGGTGCGGCCCAGAGCGCCATATACATATATACATATATGAATCTGAAGATGAATGTTGCACATTTGGCTATAAGGCAAGAGCACCATAGCATCATTTGCAGTTAACAACGGGATCCTCGGGACCTTCAGATTAGACCAGAAGATAGCTGGAAACTTGTTCATATATAGACAGATTTTAAATCGTTTAGAGTCTAGTTCCTCGTCACCCGACCAACACGTCAGAGGTCAGTGGAAGATCGCGCGAGAAATGGGAAGCATTTGCGCACGGGAAGTCCTCTTTCGGGTTTGCACCTCACAAACGTTAGGATTTACTCAAGTTACACCAAAAAAAATGTTGCATATATGGATAGCGTAAAAATAAACAATACCAATGACTTCCATATGCGCAGGTAGTGGGATTAGTGAACAAATCAAAATATCTTAATGTAGAGTATTGAGCAGTCACAGGCGATAATTGACAAATATAGAGAATGCATGGTGCTGAACTTTTCGCGCACTATCAAGTACTTCACGTTAGCAGCAAAAAATAACAATTACATAATTTATTTTAAATTATAGAAGAAAGGGACGGGATGCGTTCAAAGAATTAGGAAAAACCTGCGGCAACGGAAATAAAGCCGAATTTTTGCAATTCTTCAAATAAATAAATAAATAAATAAATAAATAAATAAATAAATAAATAAATAAATAAGACACTTTCAGAAAAGTCATTTAGATGGTGATCTGAGAAGGAATTATGCGCATACTCTTGGCAACACTGCAATTTTCATTTCCGTAGAATTTCAGATGCTGCAACATCTACTCTAGCGTTGTTCTCACGTAACTAGTCATTTAAACTTCGCTTACGGACCCCTCTATGCCGCAATTAAACCAGCCAGATTTATTTAAGATGATCTCGATGACGTAGGCAGCTCACGGTCATAAAACACAACTTCCAGAACATTTGTGTATAGAAGTCACGGCATCTGGTTCGCGGCCACGGATTCATGTACGAGGTAACATCAACCATACAGACAACACAAGCAGCAGATGGCAATCGCGAAGAGAGAAGCGTAACACAACACAACAGCCTAAAAATACATGCAAGGTGTGCCGAGAATAAAAAGGAAAAAAAAACACACAGACAACATAGAGGAGCACATTTTATCATTACTCACATGATGTTGACGCGAGCAGGACTCGGCATGATGAGGGTTGACATCATAAGGAGAATGGTGGCCAATGTTTGAGAATTTGCTGTCATCGGTCGCTGTGGAAGAGTCCACTTCCTTACCAGAGCTTTCCGCTATTTGGGTCCGGTTTTCGACTATATCGTCGTCATCTTCAGACCATTCCCACTCACCGTCTGAGGTCCGATGTAGTCTTCCACTGGATCCCGGGATCCTCTTGACCTGAGTACGCACAAATAAATACCTACGAACAAGCTTTCGCTCGGGATCTCTGTCCTGTCTATATACAGACCGCGGTCGGGATCAATAGCTCCCGAACCAGATCGACGCCGACTGGAAGGGTTCGAGATTCGGGATTAATCGCATTGAAGATTATCCGTAGTCGACCTAGAGTTCTTTTAGTGCGTTCCGCAATTTTAAAACACAATCGCAATTTTTCCAAGTCATCAATTAAGCTTTCGGCGGCAAGAACGGTGAGCAGAATACATCATTACCAGGCCAAGCCTAACAGGCTATGCCAACCAGGCCGTGCCAACCAGGCCCTGCTAACCAGGTTGTGCCAACTAGCTGGTCGCTGCGCGAGGTGCAGAACTCGCTACCTCATATAGCAAAAGCTTTTGGAACCGTTAGTTGGCCAAATTATTTTAATTTCTCCTAATCGAGTTGAGAAATAAAGCGGATATTTCACAATAACAAAAACAAACTTGCATGCAGACTCATTATAAAGATACATGAAGTTCGAACTCAGCAAAACAACAACAAAAAACAAACACACAAAGAAAACCGAAAAGGCTGATTGCTTAGCACTTTGACAAATTCATAAAGTAAACTTGCTGAGTTACTAAAAACGAGGCAAAAAACCCTCACAGATTCCGCCAGATCACTACAAAAGCATTGACGCAATGGCGACCTGAATATAAAGAACTACTCTAGAAGACCAAACGCTACCTTTTGCGCTCTTTCACCAAGTCCAGGAGCCAGATTTAACAGCGCACTGACAAGGTAGTCCTTTCCCTAGTCCACAAGACAAAAAGAACATCAAAAGGAAGCGCCTACACTAAAAGAATAGCCTGCACAGCTCGAAGCCTAAGCAAGCTCGAAAGTAGAGCAATAAACGATGTTACAACGGAATGCTCGAGTTAACGCGCATGGTCCAAGTGCTTGCAGGCTAAGAGCAAGATAGGGCACAAAAAGTTAAGGGAAAAAATCTTCCAATACCATCTACGCCTTACGACACAGGCCCTGGAACAGATTCACATGAGAAATGCTCGGGTGACGAGTCCTGACTGACAACATCCTGATGTTTTTCAGAGAAATCTTACTACAATATTCTGCGTCAAAAATCAGAACCTTTAAGAACACAGCTAAGGCATCTGCACAGTAATTAGTATGTAAGCTTGAACATAGCACCTTGGCTTTTTTGAAAAACGATAGCTTCAAAACTTCCGTGGCATCGGGTCTATGAGTAAAAAAAGAGAAGTTTATTGCCGCACAAGCAAAACGTAAAAGGCAGATACAAAATGCAATATAATTTCGCGCAGCGCCCATTTTGCAATACAAGCGAAGATGAAATTCAACAGAGCAGCATAACACAGTTAAACAAGCTTTGGACATAAATGCACCGAAACTACGCATTGGATCAGGTTTTGTTGGCAGCTACGCAGACGCTAGGAAGGGCTAAAACACAGCCCATATCGCATGGATATCGCCATGTACCGGAAACATTGCTTCGACTTAGCGGTTCACCGAAGCAGTCGTCTCCGCTTCATAGTCTAGCGGCGCTCATTTCTAAAGAGCAGGCCACCTCTTACAAAACGCGCGCAAGGTATTGAAGAAAGACGAAACGCGTAAATCTAGACCCTTGCCATGAAACCACGACCGAATTTCTTTCACACCAGCACCAAAACTCGTTCGCAGACTGCATTAAGAGAATTTGAGAAGAAGCACATAACCCAAGACGAAGCATCACGAACGTTTTCAGCGAGAGGAAGTCACATGAAGTTAAAAGCTCGAAATCTTTAGTGTAGCCGAACATGCCACAACGTTGGTCTTCATCACTCCGAACTTTCAAGGGAGGATTCGCTTAAAAAAGTTCAACAGTAGCAAGTACTTTAAATCTGGTTCTAAGGAGTTTGCACTCCACAATCTGCCAAAGCGCTCTTATAACTAAATGTTGCGGCGCATCTAAAAATTTATATAGTTTCTCTCGCGAGCAAGCCAAAGGGTTAGGTTTTTCACAAACGTTCTCATTTTGAACCATTAAATTGCACGGCTCGGTCGCTAACGACAATCAATTAGAAGAGAAATCAGAAAAAACGATAAAAACAGCATACGCGTTCGATCTTAGATCACATATGAGCAGATCATACTTGCTCACAATAGGTTGGACTCCACAGCCGTTCATAAAAGCTTGTCGAAATCAGGCGGGCGAGCAACCAAAACCACATTTACGAATTACAAAGTTAAGTAACTGATTACAGAATTAATTAATTAATTACATATTTAATTAATCACGTAATAAATTAATTACATAATTAATTAATTACATAAATAAATAATTACATATTTATTTATTTATTTATTTATTTATTTAATTACAAAACTAATTTTCGAGCACGACTTAAGAGCCACACATGAAAACAAACAAACAAACAAAAAAACAATGTCAGACTTCAAACCCACGGTACATCAATAGAATCCAAAAGAGCTCTAAGACGAGTCCTCCCTATGACATGACGAAATGACAACCTCATAACCTCTGGGCCGGATCTTTCCGCAAACAGGCTGCAATCATCTTCCGAAACGACTTGGAATATTTCTTGTATGCCTCCTTGTTCCCGTCAGCACATGTTTCAAGAGTCGGAGGGTCGTTTTGGAGAGTAAGCATCAGAACCTATATCATAACAGCAGGTCAGGCGAAATAAAAATGTTCACGAACGAAAAAAAAAAAGGATCACGAATACAATATCATGAAAATAATACGAGTAGTGCACTATCAACCACAAGCAAGACAACAAAGGGATTTGCAAATAAGAACCTGAACAGTTGCGAACATAAACCACAATGCACTGTCCTACACTAGAAAATATTAAGTAGACAGTCCTACCTAGCCTTGATACCTGGCAAAAAGGCAAAAAACAGCAACAACAACAAAATAATGACAACAATAATAATAATAATAATAATAATAATAATAATAATAATAATAATAATAATAATAATAATGGAAACCATTTTCTTTT
>QQSS02172505.1:0-15283 GCA_003687565.2 Craspedacusta sowerbii | reverse complement strand
TAGTAGTAGTAGTAGTAGTAGTAGTAGTAGTAGTAGTAGTAGTAGTAGTAGTAGTAGTAGTAGTAAATTTATACTCGCTGCACAATCGCCAAGATTACAAAATGAAAAATCAAATTTAGCTCAAAGATATGTAGAGCTAGCTACACCGAGCTCGCATCTGCGTTGCTAGCAACATGTTTGCAAGCAAATGCAAATCTTTTCAATGAAAACAAAAACTGTCCCACGAATATTTAAACTACCTGAAACTTGCTTGCAAACCTTGCACGAACGTTTAGACTTGTCCCAGTTTTTTATATTTAACTTGAACAGTCTTTTGTTGGAGTTTGACTTAATGTGTTCGGGTGGGCATCCCAAATTTTTGGACCTAATGATCCTAGGTTTTTAGATCCAAAAGAGATTGGTTTGGTTGTGGTGCACATGTCTGCAGAAAATGGAGAGCGCTATTCGCCATCCCTCTTCGTAGAGCTCTCTCCCGTTGAGATGTTAAACGACGCTCCAGTGCGCATGACTTCATGCAGCGCAACAGAAAACCAGATTTTAAATTATTTAGACTCCCAAATTCCTTCGCCGCCATCTTGTTTTGAATAGGGATATAGGTTAGTGAGCACCATGAACATAGTTGCAGTTTTGGCTTGAACGCGGAAAACAGTTAAAATTGACGAGAACATACCTTAAAGGGGTTTTGAGGGAATTCAGGGCGATTAATCCCACACTGAAAGAGAGCTTCCATTTTGACAAATCACAGAGATCTCCACGGATCGCCTTCGTTGTTTACGACGGCCGTGGGCCGCGGGACATTGAGGCAATGCTCTGATCTCCAACTTAGACTGGATAGTATTGAAGCCAACCACGGTCGTCCTGCTTGTTCTAATCTATGTGTAATAACACGAACATGCACCAAAATTTTCGAATTTTTGCCGTACACGGGAGAAAAAGGCTTTATTTGAGAATTGAATGAGATCAAATAAGGGAGCAATGACTACTATGTTTTAAACCGCAAAGACGACGTTGGAGTTGGAGAGATTTTAACGGACCGTAGCAAGTTCAAGAGGCTTGACTCGGAACAAACTTTGCATCAATTCCGGTGGACTCGAAAAATAGGCATATTTTATTTGTGACGATACGTATAAACCAGTTTATCCCTGTGGTTCCTATTTCGCGCGCATTTATGGTTTGCCAAAAATGCGAATATCCTTAGACGCTATGCCTTTATTTTGCCCTATCATATCTTTAAGTTAAACCTATAATTTCCAGCAAATTTTCTGCTCGTGGTCTGTTCTCCCCACTTTGTCCATTTACTCTACTGAGGACACCTTCACTTTTGTAACTGAGTTTAACAAGGGAAGTTATTATTGTTTGCAATCTTCTCACTGACGTACCCTTGAGCGAGTTTATTGAAATAGCTATAAAAAACTATTTCCATTTGCGACTTCTCAAACGCATTTCGTGCTTGGCGTTTATGTTGAAGATCAAATAGATGGGGCTGCCATAAGTTAACCTTTAACAATAGGTCCTGCGAATCTTCTCGTGGGTGCTGATTAGAGTGCACGTCTTGATGCCTACACAGAATCAGATCCGCTGTTCCATCGTCGGCATGTGGATGATAAATTGTGGTCAATAGTGTCGCTGAAGTGTCTCCACAAAACTCTAGTTACCTAATATCAACATTTACGGTCGAATACGAAGTCCATGAGAACAAGCTTCCCCTTCTGGGCGACCACCTATTTAAAACATTTTCTAACCATATATTTTGAGTCGCAGAACTTTTTCCTGTAAACCCTTGGTTAGGCGTCAACTCATCCCACGTCAACTCAACCACGTCGTCTCATTCCTGGTCAACTCGTCCAGGTCATGACAGGAATGGAAAATTGAATGGAGGCACAATTGTGCTACCTAATCCAAGTTGGCTGGTAAAACGCAAAAGTTTGTATGAAAGCATGAAGGAGACGTGTCGCAGTTGCGATAGGTGCAAATCTTAGCAAAAGGCTTTTTAACAAGCAACCGTTGAGTTTTTAAATTGAGCGGTTGCCTGGTGGTCCTGGCCATCACAGACCACCACCTATAAATGTTACGACCGTTGGCTGGCATTCCTCATGCGACAAGCACGTCGAGCTGATGGCGTAGAGGTGGACGCCATGTGTTGAAGTTGCTGCCTTGTGTTTCGAAGTCTCCTGTGATACCGTCAACCACGCACGAGAGCATAAATGGCTAATAGGATGGCCTCACACCTATCGCAAGTGTGAATACTGCTAGGCTGGCCTCTTCCTCATGCGAGTGCTATGAATAATGTCGGTGGATTTCTTTCGCTTAATTTTTGATGCTTTGCTGTTTCTGGATTTTGCTTAATGCTTTGCTGACATTTGTAGCGGTATGGCAGTTCAACTAACAATCCAAATTTGAGGAACATTGTTGATTTCGGGGTCCTTGTAGTCCTGGTGTGCGATTTTTGAGGTTGCTAGCTCTAAATAAAAATTTGGTGTAGTTGCATAGTTAGTCGGTTGTTAAACGTTACACTGTCTGCATTTCATTTGTCTTACATACTAAAAAGGACTGTGATCATTGCACTTGCGCTTTGTTCTGACTATTAGCGTTGTTCGCGTAAATGTTTCCTGGTAGAAAGCGTCTGCGTCGAGTTTTGTGGATTTTCTGCGTTCGACTTCTAATAATCTTATCCCATTTTCTAAAGCGTTGCCCTGTCTTTGGGTGATAAAAGATCCAATCTAAATATAATAAAGCTATGTAATCTTTGTTGAAAGCTATTTCCTAATTTGTTTTAATGTTAGTCAGCTCTTTCAGCGTTTGTGGAGAATTATGTCCCTTGAAGGCTGTATCTGAATGGATTGTCACCTGCGTACTCAGCAAACCTGACTGACTTATAAGTACAAGGAGGCAAGGAGCCTCTCAATTCGTAATCTCCTGCGACTTTCCTTGCTCTTGTTTTATGGATTAGATAGGATGGTATTATACTGAAACTTATAAATTTTCCGCGCTAGCTGTTTCAATGCTGTTGCACTGGTCTGAGTACTCCCCCTTCTTTATCTAATACACTGAAGTAGCAGATCATGCCTCCAGGGCAGGCTCTGCTTGCTGCAACAGCACGTCGCAGTCCCAAAGCCAACGCCTCCAGGTTTGTCTCTAATCATAAGAACAGGTATTGCTTGGATAGACGACTGTGTTAGATTGTTGCAGCAAAATAGCAACACCTTTAGAAAATTGATCTTACTGAGATCATAGCGATTAAATATCTTACTCTCACCATTCAAAACTTAAAAATAAATATTAAACTCAAATATAGATTACTGTGATCAGTAACCTTTCAGGCATTCCTTACAGAACTATTGAAATTTTTGGAGGAAATTCTAATCAGTAAACAGCTGTCGCCTTTAACCCTGGCGTTTTTGCTGGCTCTGTGTGAGCATGAACTGCTTTGGAGATTCGCCATTCGATTCAACGACAATCTTCAGTTAAAAACCGTTTCATAGAACGTATGTCAAAGGCGTCGTCCAGACATGCTAAGTAAGAATACTGCGTCTCTGTGCCATTCTTTCTTCTCAATTTTCTTTTACCATGCTCACAGCACCAGACGAAAGGACGAACCACGACATGACTGCAAACAAATAAACAAAAAAAAAAAGGATAAACTTCTAAGTCCTTTTACCGCGGCAAGGGGTAGGACGGTCAACGTAGAGTAATGAGCATACAGAGGAGTAAATAGATTTTTTGAGTCTACCGATAAAATTTTGTGGCAGTTCTCCATAAATATTTTCGTGGCAAATCAAAAAACAAACCTCAGTCAAAATCGTCTTATCTAAAACGAAAATCAACTTATCACATGGCATGTCTTATGTACGTTTTGTCCCGGCTAGGGACTCGTCAGAGACCTTTGGTTGGAGTCTTAACTGGCCAAGCAACTGCTTCCAGTCCCATTAAGAACTCGAAACCCCTGGAGACCTCAACTGCACCGTCTCACGAGAACATAAGCTCTTAAGCGAACAGTTGCACGAGATCGTCACAGTTATAGCAGCCTGCCCCAACATCACTTGGGCATTGCCAGCTGCGCGGTACACGGGAAGAATCCCTTGAAATAATCAAATGTCTTACGTTCGTTTCGTCCCGGCCAAGGAACTCGTCAGAGACCTTTGGTTGGAGTCTTAGCTGGCCATGCAACAACGAAAATCAACTTGTGCATCTAAGATATAAAAATAATTGGACCTTAACAAGTAGATACACAAAGTCGCTTTCCTGCCAATTATTGCTCAATTCAAATAAAGTCTAGCTCCTTTGCTGCCTCAATTGTCGTTGTATTTCTCCTATACTACTGCCTGCCCTAAGCTCTATGGGACTTACTGATAGCCCCTTCAACCTCCACATGAAGACAGCAACGTCTCACACATGAATTATCTCATTTTGCAGAGGGTTGACAAGACCCCCGACAGGGGCTGTGGAACGAAAGCGCATATTGGGCGACCTCAATTTGCGCGCTTTTTTTTTTTTGTGCATGTGACAAGTGCAGCCCATCGATGCAAAGCCCCTACTCGAAGCTTTTCAGGTTCGGGACAGCTAAAGTTCGGGTGCCCGTACGCGAGACACTACCTTTTCAAAAAACGGTTTCCATGCTTCGCTAAGCTCTGCTACTTCAATCTCAAAGACTCGATGAGCAGCAAAAGCTCATAAATTCGTAGCGAAAAGACCTTTATAAAAGTAATTTGGGTAGTTAACAACTATCGAGAAACATTTCTTTGTAAGTTTGCTCCCTAAAAATTTATCATGAAACCGCAAAATAACTAGAATTAAAACCGTTTAAAAGCGCTCACTTAGCTGCCGATGCGTTGTCCTCCGATGAGCGACTCCTGCAGCTGTCTAAAGAAACATTGCCTTCTGTTTGTGCAAGGCGCTGAGACCATTTAAAATTGTCCAAAGACTACAGTGATTGCAGTAAAACAGAGAGTGTAGCTTACATCCGAACAAAAACTCCATTTTTTTCTGCTGAAAATTTCGCCATGCAACTCGCTATTGACTTGCACAATAGCCAGTCAACATTTTAGTATTGCAACCCGTTATCTAACTACACTTGCAGCTTTACTCTAGTTAATCCAGTAATTGTTTTCATCCCATGGTTTTGCTTTTGTTCGGTAACCCACATAATCCAAAAGCTAAGGTCAGCATCAATTCTATCACAATCACAGTTTAACTGGTGAACCCGGAGATTCTATTTCGATGAATTGACACGGTGAGTTGCCAGGGCTTTACGGGTTAAGACACTTAGAGTGGGATGGGCTGATGCGGGACGAGTTGACGGTATACCAAAGCCTTAAGGCTTCAAAATTTGTTCCACCGTAACTCATGATGTGGCATTCACACTGATGTTGTAAACAGGCATTCTTACTAGGAACAAGTTTCCTGAACATCTTTTCCAGACGTAATTGTGAAAGCTTGCAGTGTGCGATTTCTTATACTCCCGTACGTTGGATATGCCTGCTTTTACCCATCAAAAGACTCGTCAGAAAATTGATACGTAGTCGTAATACGTGTACGTGATACGTAACGGTAAAATTCTAAGACCATTTCCTTAAATAATCTTACACATCTGGTGTGATTTAGACGTTTTCCTTTGCTGGCTGTAATGCTCGGTATATCGGAAAAACCTCCAGACATTTCAACGCCAGAATCGAGGATCATCTAGGAAACGACGAGGCCTGTTTGGAACGACCTACGAATAATAGCGACAGACTGGTATCTTGCCTGCTATTTTTCTGTTTAAGAACGTGCCGACACAGTCATCTAAACAAAACTTAAGACAGCCATGTATATAGATGCAATTCCTGCAAAAGCCTTGAAATTGCAATAGCATTGCGTACCGGCGTATGCCAGACACAAACCGCTAGGTAAGCTAGCAGGCATATGCTGTGCTGTTTAAGCTCTCCGATTACAAGCGCAACGAGACAGGCTTCCAAGCACAGCAGTAGATAAAAGCAGCGCTGAGAAGGAACGTGACAAGCCTATTCAGCTTAGCTGCATTTCGTAACTTCTTTTTCCCTCAACCTGGATCACTTGTACAATATTAATAAAACGCACCTTGGAAGGCAAACTTTTCAAAGAGGCAGAAATAGTAAGATTGACATATCATCGTGTCGCAAACACGGCTCACTCCTCGCAAAGCCTTGTTCGCACCGACATACGCCACGACGCAGAAGCCAACCTTCCTTCACTACATCTGTGGAACACGCAAGCGGTACACACACACTTCTGTGGTACACACAAGCGGAAGGGAAGATCAACATAGAGGATGTATACAATTCTTTTCATTACAACCATGCCATCCATGTCACCTCATAATAGCAACGTTTCAAAACTAAATGCAAAAATTTTAACTCAGCAAACGAAAAACATCTATAAAATTCAGCACCTTGACATCGCCAAGCCTTTCAAAAATCATCGAAGCTGCTAAAAAGACGCACGGTTACTACACGATCGGTGCGTCTACAAAAGAAAGATGTTTTTCTGGAGGTCACTGGATCGCAGTATAAGCCACCTCCTCAACGCCATCGACTGCTCTCTTTCACTTTGCGATTTGCTAAACTCGAGAGAGGTCGTTTATATGGTACGAGACGAGCTAGCCGGAACTGCCGAATTGACCTGCTGGCGACGTTTTCAATTGACAGCCGACACAGACAAAACACATTTGACACAGTCAATAACTACAACCTTCGATGAGAATAACGTATGAACCATTAAATAAATTGCTAAAGTTTAATATAAAAGGTTAAATGCCGAGCTTTGCTAGTACGATCTAAAGATTCTTGAAACGAGCACATGCTTTTTTAATTCGACTAACCTATTTCATACAACACACAACAAGTAATGTAACACTCGCAAGAATGCCACGAGCAGAATACCTTCACAGAAGGGAGACCAGCCGACTAATATGCCCGTACGAAATCCATAAACTTCTGGTACTGTCGCGGTATGTAAATGCTAAGACCGAGCACGGAACGCAACACTTTCATCGTGGTACCACAAAACTACCTGGCAAAATTTTCACGGATCAAGAGCGGCCCAAAAAAATTTTTTTTCCTGTGACAGCAATACCCGTTCGGCGCTACACGACTTGTCTCGGCTTACAGTCCAGTTATGAACTCTCTTCTTGGCAAAGTTGGCATTCAAGCGTTAGCATGTGTAAGCGTAAACAAAAGCGATACGATATCAATAAAATCCCATCTCCAGGCTACGACTACTCACGTTCATAACAGAACTATGCCAAAAAAAAAAAAAGTAGTTTGGAGTTTTTGGGTAGAGGCCAATCGCTTTCACAAGTCCTTTTGAACTAGGCGAATTACGGAATTCTACATCTCCATCTCGCTCAGGGTTTATCTTTCATCTCGTTTAAAAAAATGGCATTCGCAAGTGCAGATTTATAGTACAACTCTTCCTGGGAGGGCTTACGAACGCACACAAATTTTACAAAAGCGCTATTGTCTATACAGATACAAAATCCGATCCAGCAGGTCTAACCCTTCCGTGGATATCCAGAAGGAAGACTTTGTTTTCATTTCGTTGACAAGTTCATATCTTAAATCGACGATACAACATGTATTGCTACCATGGTCACTGAGCTAAAATAGTAAACGAGTCTTCGTATTTCTCGTGTACACTTTCCGGGGTGGCTATAAGATTTCCCAGTTCGGCAAGTTCCAGCATAGCACGAACGCTATCCTTCGGGTGGACGACCCACATCTCGGTCCCGGGGGACACGTGTTTCACTTCGCTTACCAACTGTGTCAGCTCCCGGACAACCGTGTAATCCAGATGCGTCACTCCACACATGTCCAGGACCACAGCCACGGGCCGCTCCGGAGAGCTGACAGCAACAGTAACTTTCTCGGCAATTTCCTCAATGCCCGGAAAGAAGAGACCGTCTTGAATGTACAGCACTGTAACAGGATTTATCTTTAACTCCACGCCCGGATTCAACACCGGGTACAAGAGGAACAACATAGAAATGCCGATCCCGACAATCAAACCCAGCTCTAGCGTATAAAAACTGCAAAAAAATGTCAAGACTAGTGGAATCAGATCGACTTTTTTAATCTTCCATAGCTGCTTGACGACGTGTACTTCCAATAAAGAGTACACAGCAGCAATGATGACTGCAGCCAAACAGGATTTTGGTATGTACTTGAAGATGCCAGAGAGAAAGTAAGTAACCAAGAGCACTACAGTCCCCGTGACCAACCCTAAAATAAATAAATAAAAGATATGATTTGCGTTTTTACGCGAAGCTGTTATTTATCAATGACCTGAACACCAAAATATAACGAGCCGTCATAAATTATAAACTACGTACTGATATCTAAAATAGATCATGGGTAGCAGAGAATTTAGTAATCAGACAATATAAAATCAAAGTGTTAGCAGTGAAGCTGACTCGCTAAAAAACGATTTGGTACTTTAAAAAGAGTGTCTCGCGACTACATTATTACAACCATATTTAAAATCGTACCTCCTAAAGGAGTTCGCACACCGCTCTGCGCATTGACGGCACTTCTAGAAAAACTGCCGGTTGCCGGATACGCGGAGACGAACGAGCCCATGATGTTTGCTACACCAAGGGCAATCAGCTCTTGTGTTGGATCGACCTTGTATTTGTTGACACGAGCGAAAGCTGAAAGAAATTCACCAGTAATCTGACGTAAAAAAAAACAACACATCAGGCACAAACAAATGCTAGAAACAACTTCCTTATATTGTGCCGACATTCCGTTAGCACAGAAAACCATGGGGTAACACTCGAGTCCCACACGAATTCTCAGCATTTACTCTGAAGGATTTCTGAGCAGAAAAGATCGCCACGCAGACTGCCACGACAAAAACTACATCACCGACGCCAAGACTAAGAGTGGAGTCAAAAGAAAACTGCAATCACGACTTAAAGTCGGAAAACGTCACTTGCCGCATACGGGAACACGTGTAGACTTCCAAGCAAGAAAGCGACGTGTCTTAAGTGATAAAACATGAAGGAAAAACCTCAACCGTCTTTACCCTTGGCGATAGCGATGCTCTCCATAAAGCAGAGCAAGGGCAAGATGGCCAGACCCACATTAAGTTTGCTCAAAATGCCGGAGAAGTCGACCACCTCCGTGACGTTGCCTTTATGGTAGAACAACGAGAAGTCGGGTGCCTGCGAAGAGATAACAAGTCAAAACACTTGCAACAAGAATCTTCATTCAAGGATCGTGCAGCAACAACCGAAACAAAAAAACAAACAAAAAAAAAAAAAAAACAACTTGTAACACTTTTCTTAATCTTTGCATGCTTTAATTTGAACGGCTCTAAGCTTCGCTTTTAAATACACCGAGACATGCTACATGCCTCTGCGGAAGGATCGCCTAGATGCATATATTATATATATATATATAATATATATATGCGTATGTGTGTGTGCGTATATATGTGTGTATATGTGTGTGTGCGTATGTGTGTGCGTGTGCGTGTGCATTTGCACCAGGCTCTACCAGTTTTATAACCGTCCTAAAATAAAATAACTGCCTGTATTTGCTGACGGATTGGATACGTGTCGAATCCTTGCATTCAAATCCCTCGGTTACCGTGATGTTAGCTGACCTCCCACTGTGAAGCTCAATACCTTCGCTAGGTCCATCACGCACGACCTAAATTCCGATGTCTACACAAAAGTTGCAAAAAACGCGCCTAGAACTTACCTTAAATGGTGGCAACCCTTTAGGTATGGGATTGACTCGCGTCAAGATTTTATCTTTCTTGTACAACGTTAGCACGTACACTATCACCATAGACAACATGACAATAATTGCGTTGCGAGCAATCCCAATCAACCAGCAGCATTTCCGCAAAATCCTCTGCGTCCGCGAAAATTCTCCTTTTCGATTGATCCTTCCAAGATGCATAAGTCCAATAAGAGCAGCTATGCACAAGCTGCCATAGAGCACATCGTACCCATTCCAACTCCGAATCTTCTTTAGAACAGCTATTATATTCGGGAAAAATCCTTGCGGTATGTTCTTCAGGCCGGTCAAGTCCTTGAACTGCGTGAGAGCGATCGTAATGGCTGCCGCAGACGTGAACCCACTGATCACCGGTATCGAGACGAATCGAACAATAAATCCCAACTTGAATATGCCCATGGCTAGAAGTATCAGTCCTGTGAGGAAGGAAAACGTCACTGCCAGACCTGGGAAGTGAGGATCACTGTAGGAGGCCACCATGATCGATATTA
The DNA here is from genome assembly GCA_003687565.2 of Craspedacusta sowerbii. Lineage (NCBI taxonomy): Eukaryota > Metazoa > Cnidaria > Hydrozoa > Limnomedusae > Olindiidae > Craspedacusta > Craspedacusta sowerbii. The sequence goes on along the minus strand of QQSS02172505.1, from coordinate 5,031 downwards.
CGGCGGTGGGTCCTAGCGCAACGTCCTTCGAAGTCCCGAGTACGCAGTAAACAAAGCTGCCCATGAACGCTGAGTACAGACCGTACTGTGGAGGTAGACGTGCAATTGTGGCGTACGCCAATGCTTGTGGGACAACCATCAGGCCCACCGTTACTCCCGCTATGATGTCACACTGCAGGCTGTTCAGTGTATACTTCGGCAGCCATGTCAGAATCGGCAAGTATCTCGGCAGATACAACACACACAGGGTACGGAGCTGGACCCAGAATGGAACCTTCTTCGCGGAAGTGACATCCGTCTCGAGATCGGCTACAGCAACGTCTGCTTTGTCAACGGCGTCCGTCTTGACGTCGGTTGAAGAGACGTCAGCTTTAACACCGTACACAACCATATCAGGCGTGCTAGCCTCGTATGCTTTGTTCTCAATCATGGCTCAGCGGTCCACACGAAAATCTCAAAATGCTTTTTACTAAGAGCAAAAATTTAGCATATCGTCAAAATACGTTAAACACATTTACTTCTATACCGCACTGCATTTTACGCCCTGCATTTGGTAAAGCGACTTCTAACGCTCATTGGTCGGCCGCGGGCACAAAAGCGAGTAATTAGACAGATAATTGCAGAAAACATGAAGAAACTACACTTCATCTGTGCAATACGATGGAAAGAACCCACGAATACACAAACACGCCATGTCTAACTAGAAATGATCACGCATGCAGGCACTCAGCTGCCACCCACTTTGAGCTTCCATTAGAAGTCTCACCAAGTCCCCAAGTGGGACGTCCTAAGGCAGATACTCAAATTGAGATGATCAATAGCTTAATTACGACAGGCACAGAGCAGTGATTTTTAAAATGGGCAGGATCGACCGCAAAATCTTTCATCTTTATATCACCTAAACGCGGCCAGCCAGGAAGCTAAATACAATTCACGAACTAACAAACGCAAATCTAACTATACAATAAATGCGCACCGAATACGAACGAAGAAAGACATCTTACTACAGATCATAGACCCGCATTCTCACAATCTTTCCTGGAAGCCAAAAAGCCATGTTCACAATTAGCATGGTCTTTGAAGCTACAATGCATTCGACAGAAAAGTAGCCTCACCACGATCCTTCAACATAATTCCGAATTTTTTTTTTTCTTCATAGGCTCGAGAATCAGATAATAAAAGCCCCAGTAAGTTGCAAAATCTGAAATAGGCTGGTGTGGGATCCAAGTATCGAGTGACGGCATCTGAATAACGTCGTACATGGAATCAGCCGTTCGAACCCGCGGCATGTGGGAGACCATGCAGATATTGAGGAGGGCGTAAGACAGTAAACACAAGTTTAAGTTCGTGCTGGGCTTACCATTCGGGTGTCTGCAAAATCTTAAAGCTTTTGTAGGTCTTGCGTCAGTTGGCAGGATGAATAAAGTTCAATAAAATCTGTTCAAAAATAGATTCCTGAGAATATACGACGCTTTCTAGCAAGTAAGCCGGCTCGGATGGATTCCCCCTGCTGGATTAAAGCATTCAATTTTACTGATCTCCGTTTTCCCTATGAACAGGGAATTTTTGGGCGAGCACCACAGGGTCATTCACAACTAGAAGAGGTGATACGAAGTTGGACACCATAGAGTTCTAAGGTCCGAGTCAATACCGCAGTTTGATCCACAGACATGAATGAACGAGCCTAATCTAATGCTATTAATGCACATACAGACTTGAACGCCTTATACTAAGCCTGTAACACACCACACCCCATTGCGCCACGTGCTTAACGTCTGGTAATTGTAGAATTCCCGCAAACGCCATACCTTCCAACGCTAAACCCGCGAAGAAGTATCCTGACACCTACCAAACGTGAGCAGCGCAAATACGGTGTAGACGTGGAGTCCACCTCGCTAGTACAGTGGTAAAAGAATCACATACATCTACCCATTCCAGAAAACAAAACGTTGGCATAAAACACTTCCATAGCTGGACAATCACACTGTAGGAGCGCGAAGTTTTGCGCCCTACTCCCACCCAAGGTACACCTCAGCACTCGCACACAGAAGTTTAGGACTTGGCTAAGACCACGAGCAATATCTAAGACCGGCCCCCTAACCAGAAGCAGTTAATTGTTTCACACACATGTTATCGATCAGCAGCTTTCTCAGAACGTAAGCACCCTTTGACCCTCCGAAACTGAGAAACGCTTGCTCGCATCCGGAAATAAGGTGACCATGGACCGGGCCGAGCAATACTGGCGTGACAAGTGATTTCCGGACGCATGCAGCATCTCTCAGGAAAAACGCATTTCAACTTCAGTACGAGCTCCTTTTGAGCAGAGTTCAAAATTGGCCTTTTTAAGTACACAAGATCACTTCCTGTAACGCTATCATGGTTAACGTGAGCACCCTCCGTCTAGGACCGACCGAACTGGTAAGTAAAGAAGCAAGACAACGCCATCAGCCTTCAACACAATCTTTTTTTCGCCAATCGAATAGATGAGGCTACCAGTTCGTGGAAATAGTAGTAAATCTTTGGGCGTCAAAGATTTCAAAATGGGCGGTGCGTCCTATATTTAATAGACTCCCTCATAAAGTCCACAGAGGCAAACTGATAATAATGGAACACTTCAAGGCCTTTTCATTTTCAACGCACATTGACTTAGCAATTAGCGGAACCGCGCTTTCCGCAAGCGGGAATAGAAATTCTTTTGGTGAAAAGAAGCGACTAATTACGCCCGTCACCAAGCAGGGGGGTCGACGCCCCGTGACCCCACCAAAGGCCTCAGCGTGGCTATCAACATTGGACCGCAACCCAATCCACCCAAACTGAACACGAGGGGTTGTTTCATAAGATCAACCCGCGGCAACGCCATTCCGTTCATAGCGACTGCCGAGTGGGAGCTCTATTCGCAATGGAAGACCCCGGAAGTCCAGACGGAACCTTTAATCGTCTGTTGATCGATACTAGCAGCGCCAAGGATCGCGACACCATCGCATCAGCGATGAATGGTCGAGTTTCCTGACTAAATGACACGGGTCGGAAACGCTTCAAATGCCCGGCTGACCATCGTTTTTTCCGGTTGAACATCAACATCTTCCTCACAAAAAAAAAACTCATTCGAACAATTGCGACCCGAGGTCTACGTGAACCATACAATCTGCACCTCTCTCATGAAACGTTTAAGCATCAGCAGAAGACTTGAAGTTGCTCTGGGTTACAGCAGAGGAGTAAAGAGCGACCTAACCATCAACGGAAATCGCATATGGATTCACGTTAACCAAATGCACTTATCGGGCACCTCTAAAAGGGGTGGGGGGTTTATTGTAAGAGGTTGCAAGGGCGCTCCGACGACGCTCGTTGAGAATATAACGTAGGATTATTGCTGGCGGCGAATGACACACACACACACACACACACACACACACACACACACACACACACACACACACACACTTCGTTCACTGCTGCGAACACATTCGGACGTCGCGCTTTGCCACGAAAACATCGAGAACTGCTTCTGCGCTTGCACGACAGTTTCAACACGGGATGAATTAGAAACTCGCAATTAAGATCTGCCTGCAACAAGATCGCACTCCCAATCGGCTAACAGCCGTTAATTCATACGAGGAAATGCAGGATAAATGCACTTTAATTCGTCGCCTGGAGCCCCCATCCAACACTTATCGGAGGGTCCAGTCCGCGTTCCTTATCGCATAGCCCCGATATCTGAGACTCATCCGCACTTCTATCTACGAAAACGAGCCCAACATCACGCGCACAATAAAGGCCTCCTCTACCTGGAGGTTCATAATAATAGTTGTCACATGCCGATAAGCGCCGATTGTCCGCACTTTCGGACAACACAATCCGTGACACAAGCCACTGTCCAGAAGGCGATTCACGAATTCCTGAGAATCCTTAATCATCGTTTACTCGGCGCCGTGATATTCGTTTTTTATTGCCGCGAGTAATAGTGCCTCGACGCACGCACACACTGCATTCTTGAAGGTGGATTTTGATATCCAGAAATTTTTTTCCGCTCGGATCTAACTACGATCAGGACATCAGACCTCACTGTCGGCAAGACTCGGCAAAATGTTTAGCAAAAGGAATTCACGGGGCATACTCGTTACTAGGCACAAAAGCGACAGTCAAAGCTCGGCAACGCAGCGAAGACAAATACTCGGGATACAGAATCAAATCTCCATGGCACTGAAACAACATTCAATAACATAGATTCTTGGTGCCTGAAAAAATTCTCTGGAGATTAATAACAAAGATTTAGCCGAACTTGAAGCATCTTCACGAGCCCTCAAGCAAACACCCAGATGACAACGATCCAACTAGGACAAGTCAAATTATCGTCAGGGCACACATGACGATATTGAAAGTGCTTATCTTGGCTATCCACCAAGCTCATCTTGTAACCTTTTAACCTCTGGTATCAGCATTTCAAGTCCAAAACTCCACGAAGGCAAACTAAGACACACAAAGAATGCACGAAAGCGAGCGCAGACGAATACCTACGAATGGCGACGAAAGATTGCGACGGGATAACGACGAAGAAAAACGAGACGTACCTTTCACTGCCTTTCCTTATCCCAACCAGAGAGCGACGCACTCATGATTTTGGAAACTCTCGCCTTACATCTCGCACAAACAATTTATAAGGCCATTACATCTGACAAGCCTAACAAATAAACAAGTAATACCGGTTCTCTCCGTGGCGAATTGCACAAGGCGATGTCAAGCGTCAGTGCAGGACAATTTGTCGGTGTATTCAAGCCCGCCATTAACGATCCTCCGTCAATTAATAAAGTTTTGTTTTCCTCGAAGGAGGACGGCGGGTACTGATAACATCAACCGCAACTGCCCTACCCAAAGGGTGATGCTATAGCATCATGAAAGTCGCACGCTATCTTGCGACCGCTTAAACGGTTTACCCGTAGATGATCGAAACCGTAGATGATCGAAACCGCAGGTCAACAAAAGCATGCCGCTTCACCGGAAATGGTAACCTGGCAACGCAGTGAAAGGGCTAAT
>QQSS02172283.1:0-15288 GCA_003687565.2 Craspedacusta sowerbii | reverse complement strand
TTTTTTAATATTTCCTCAGCTTTTTGTTTCCCTTACGTATTTTGCGTGTTGGATTTTATAGCTGAAGTTGTTCTTGTAACATTTTTTAGCTGAAGTCTTGCATCCAACATTAAATAAAGAGTTTGATGATGATGATCGATCTATCTATCTGTACTAGCCAGCTACAAGACATGTTTGCGGTCGATTTTATCTTTTCCAGTTAAAATTCTGTATGCTTCTACCAGGGCCATTCTTGCCTCTTATTCGCATAATTTTTTATAGATTTTCCAGCCTCAAGTGATTATGCATGTTTTTTATCCAGGCTAGGTTTGCAGATTTTTTTCTTGACATTCTCAGGGAGCAATGTGTGTCCTAAAAGTTCGCTTTAAATGCTTCCTTGTGCATTAGATCGCCCTTAGAGGAATTAGTATTTTGAAGTTCCTGCATTTATCACTTTAGCGGCAACCAAAATTCTGAAAATTATGGTAATCCAAATCAATATGACAGCCTTAGAAGGAAGCAACTGTACTGACAACTGATGCAAATCACACGGCAGCCGGTGCTGAGTAAACGGCTGATGAAGACCTGTAATAGAGCAATCTGCATTAATCCATCTTCGCCCTCTCTGCTTCTCATAGAGGTATAGTTAAGGGGGTATGATAAATAGCTCAGAACAATATTCAGGTGACCAGGGCTCAATTCCTGTGGAGGGAAAGTGGTCGACCCGGTCATTGTCACATAAATATGTAAGTTGCAAGGTTAATTCTCTGGGTACGGTCGTTTAAAACAATTTGGAAACCGTATACATATACTTGTTATCGACTCATACACACATAGCAGCCACACACATGCACAAACACACACACTGAAACAAACACACGAACACACACACACACACACACGCACGTCTGAAAACAATTATCAGCAGGTAAAACTCACCCCGCTCTCTCCTCTCGCACCCTAGCCCAGACCCGCTAACTTAACCCGCACCCGTGCCCTGTAAACATGACGTCGCGCCCTGCTGCGTTGAATGGACGTGTTCTTGGGTGTGGTTGTATGTTGGCGATTCTGTAGCAGGGGGCAAAGCCTTCCAATTGCGCTTTGCCGCTTGGCTGGTTTTGCCTGTTGCGGACGCTTAGGAGCTTTTGTATCATGTTGAGCTGTAGTCACGCGAACTTGTAGCTTACATGAAAGGAGCCGTACTAGGCGCTGCTTATCGAACTCACATGCCAATCATTGGTTTTCGCTACAGGCGCATGGTGCCTAGCTGTCTGAAAACACTCGCAGACACAAGCTCGTACATACACATACAGCTCGAAAATCAACCCACAAAATTGCTGAGACAAACACCGTTTAACGCACGTTCATGCACACACAAGCTCTCTTAGAATATCTTCCCTCAAAAGCCATGAAAACACTCATCGATGCACTATGCACTTATTAATAAAATGCAATATTTAGTGCATGTACATAATATCCATGTCATTGGACATTCGTCTGAATTAGCTTGAGAGCAAAGGCAGCAAGGATTTATTCGACCCAGAGCAGGAACTTTGAAGCTAAATAGAAAGTGAGGGGCGAATTATCTTAATATCCATAACTCCTAATAACATTCAAAGTGCAGAAATCTGCTCAATTATAATAATATTAAAGACGAAGATAATGAAATAAATAGGATAATGGACGCTGACACTAAGAGAGAGTGAAGTGAAGGGATAAATTATTTTAATATCTAAAACCCCTGATAGCATTCAATGTACGAAAATTCACTTAATGATAATAAGAATAAGGGCGACGATACTGATGATACTGATAATAATATTCATTGAAAGATAATATCATTATCGATCCATAAGCAGAGGCATTGTTGAGGTCAAGTTCTTTGACTTACAGAATACCTTTTCGCCTATTTCAAGCCAGTGTTAAGGAAGACTGAACTTAACCTATCGATACTCAAGCTATTTAATTTGGTCTTCTATAACTTAAGAAAGAAACTGTAGATATCCCTGATTACCCGTTCAAGTTCCTTAGCCGCACTTCCCGTATCGATTAAACGAGTAAATATCAGGATCGTCTTCCTTTATACAAGTAAGACCCTGGTCACACTTGCCACCAATATTCCACGGTCCTCCGCACTTTTCTCCGAGAACCTTAGCGCATACGTCACAGCAATTGCATACATCCTTTACCTGGCCACCTAAATGAAACAAGCAGTCTGCATTTTGACAAAAAATCGTCCCCACGCTTTATCGCGGAGAATACTCGCCTTGAGTTTAGGAAGCTATAATCGTAAATCATACTAGCAAGAAATTTTTATATTTTATCTAGCAATCGAAGCAAATCCTCCATGACGTTTAAACAATCTATTACATAGAGCACGTCTAAAGTAACGACAGACTTCAGTGGCCAAGTTTTGAAGAGTGTTTATCCCTGTTTTAAATGGCAGTCCTTTATCGGTGTATTACCAACTTTTGTTTCATAGTGACCTAATGAAAAATGGTTACCAGAAGGCGTCGAAAGTACCAAGCACAGTCAAAATTAAGACAGCAAATGCTTTCAGATGGAGAAGCAGATGCTACTAAAGGGATTATTTGTTCGGACGGACCGACTTACGAAAAGATAAACTTATTGCGACATTAGCAAGCGTCTTCCTATAGCAAATTGCTAAGCCTTGACATTGAATCACGGCAATCAAAAAAAGTCGGAAATCAGAAACGTAAAGTCGCTATTTTGTCGTCACGACTCCAAGTAGATGCTGTCAGCAAAAGAGATCCAAGTAGATACGGTCAACACGTTATCAGTTAGATAAACGCCTTGTTTCCGCCTACGCCAACATTATCAGGCTCATGCAATGTGCGAGCGGGATTAGTTAGATAAAAGGCCAATCCCATGTTTACCTTTGCATCCTGTTGGTGCGTTGCAAGTGACGAGGGTGCAATCCATGCACTTCAACGCTTCAGCAACGATTGCCACTGATAAAACCACTCCCACCATGAACATAGCCTTTCTCCAGACACCCATCCTTTAGTCTAATCGGGACAAATACGACTATTGAGCGGATGTCAACCGTGATTGCAACTTTAAAACCTTGTATACAGTTAACATTACCGTTATCAATCAATATATGTAAGTTTAAGATGTCATGTTATAAGCAACGATATATCGTTGGCAGCGATTTTCAGGGGCTCACTGGGTCGGGAATATGGAAAAATCGATAAGTTTTCTTGTGTTTGTTGATTCGTCTTATTGTTGATATTTTATTTATTTATTTATATATTTATTTTATACTTTATAAAATATTTAAAATATATTTATTTATTTTCTTAACATTTTTTAAATATTAATTTAATTTGACACTTGCTTCTGCGTCCAATGTCATGCACGGTTTGGTATCGAAGTTTAATATTATTGGAGTGAATATTAGTGACAGTAGTGAATAGTAATATAAAGTAAACGCATTATATAAAGATAGTAATTAGTATAATATAGTATCCTTGATCTAGAATTTATTCGACGCAAGGGATATCGATAGAAGTCGTTTGCTAAACGGGATAGTAGGTGGTATTGCTTTCTGATGAATAAAAATAATCAGTCTCGGAAAAGCTCAAATATTTAAAAAATATGAAGGACAAATAATAAGCTCTGATTTAAATTGCCATGCGTGCGTCAGCGGAAAATTGTTACTTATCAGTTCATCTGCCACTGTTGTCACTGGAAACACCACTGCTACCATCCGTATGGTCTTCTTCCTAACACCAGTCTTTCAGCCAACACATGACAATGGTCGAATCTCAGAACTTGTAGCAAAAAACTTAAAAACTTCCGGGATTCTGCCATGGTGTCTGGCCGGTTGCACCAGCGAGAGACTTTTGGCAGATGTTTCATAAAACATGATACTTGCCCTTGGATCAAACGCCTCCTGCGAAATGCAGAAACCATTCTTGTTTACACAGTTGGGGAAACTTTTACATGAATAGACATATATATATATATATAGACAGGTAAGATCTAGGCAGGCCGCGCAGTACTCAATGCTTCGCGACTCCTATAGAAGCAATATAACCAAAGCGCTATATTGCTCATGTTACAAATCTTGGTTTTAAAATTCGGATAAACGCTTGATTAAGAGCCACCAATTTTGGTAGGGTTCGTCAAAGCTGTACTCTTAAGGTTTCCGAAATGATAACAGTCGCTAAGAAAATGCTCTTGATCATTGCGTTTCTTAACCAGTTGACGATTATTTCAAGAAAAGTGTTTTTTAAAACTAATCTTTTCATCTAGTACAGAACGCTCTTTGAGTGAAATTTCTGTATTCAAATGCTGTCTCTTCATCAAGTAATAGGAACGCTCTTTGAGTGCAATGTCTATACTCAAATGCTGTCTTTTCATCCAGTAATAACAACGCTATTTGAGTGCAATTTATATACTCAAAGGTTGTTAACGTCAAATGGTCTGGGGATTACCTGCCAGTCTGTTTTATCTTCTTCTTCGACCTAATATTTTCCTAATGACGCGTGTTCATCAAACCTCTAATCATTGACGGACTCAAGTCTTATGTGGCGTTTCTCACGTCACGCTGTAAAATGCAGGAAATATCTCACCGTATTCCTTTAGTTATTTACTTTATCATAATTAAGGAACTTTTTTGGCATATTTTTGAGCATATTTTTGGGCACATTTCAACACAATGAAGGATTTTTTTGGGGCATATATTTTGAACATATTAAGTATGACATTACTAGGGATATTGTCAAGTTTACGAAACACACCTTGTTTTGAGAACTAATGAGAAATATTATGTCCCTGGAATACATTATTCTTATTGTCTGCCTCTGAATTCGTAAACCTCGTTACCAAGGAATGATAAACTCTAAGTTAAATATTTATCGCTCTAGAAAAACAACAGCAACAACAACAACAACAACCACCACAGCAAGAATTTATTTACCCAAATAGAACTCCGAAGACACGCATCAAAATAGATTTACAGAATGCTAGTCCAACTTATAAACAAGAACTGACTAACAAGCCTGATCAATCAATTTGTTTTGGTTAATCCTTTCTTTTTGTCTTTTCTCTGCATATCCTACCGGTGACGAATTCAGTTTGAATGTTTTCCTGGGTCATGTTGTCTCCACCATGGCAATTGGATCAGTTCTCAAGACATCAGCAACGTTTTACGTTCATATATAAACGCGGATAAGCTCATAATGTCAAATGGAATGGCGCCTCAACTTTGCATAAAACCGTAGATCTGTTTACAGTTACAGATGAATTAACTAGAGGCTATGCATTGTCAAAGATTACAAGGGTATGAGAATATCTTGTGTACTAGCAAACGAAGTTAAGTATCGGTAACTGCGGAAATAAATAAATTACGGAAACAGTGACGGGGCTAGGATTTCAGGGGGTCACGCAAATCGGAACAGGGAGGTCATTAGGGGAGTAAAATATTTCGAGTGGTAGGGACGACTGTCGAATGAAAACAGAAAGCGAAATTCCAATAACTCTCTGGCATTAATTCTCAAAGTGGTCTTCTTCTAATTTCTAGTGGCAGTTTCTCAAAAAACATCGATGTGATTCTTTTCAAAGATACCAAAACCGGGTCATAACCGACAAAAGGTTGTAGAGACTGAAGGAAAGTGCTGGACGCTTACAAAACGAATTGAAACTGAGGAAAGGGGGAAAAAAACTGACGAAACATGATAAAAGCTGACGAAACGGAGAGCAACTGACGAAACGGAGAGCAACTGACGAAACGGAGAGAAACTGACGAAACGGAGAGAAACTGACGAAACAGAGAGAAACTGACAAAATGGTTAGAAACTGACGAAAGGTAAAAGAAAGTGACGGAATCGATAGAAACTGACGAAACGTGATACGAACTGACGAAACGACCTGACGAAATGGGATAGAAACTGATGAAACGGGATAGAAAATGACGAAACAAGACAACGGCTGGACTAAACTTAAATTTGCGTCATCCAACAAAGCCAACAGCCATAAGTGGAGAATCATTCCTGAGCAAGGGTTGCTGCTGGAAACAATAATCGATTACCGCATTAGCAAACTGATGATGCACATGTCCTCTCAGATCACCCTCAGTCACCCTCCCTGATCAAGGCTCAACCAGTCCCAGGCACAAATCTTTATACGGATATTTGCCCCAAGCTCCTTTCTGATGCAGAACTTGGAACAATGAGATTTCTTGGATCAGGAATTCAAGAATTGTCTTTTTCTTCTCTAAAAGGTGAAAGCGTTTGGTGGAAAATCTCCATAAAGAAAAACCTATGCTCTCCAGTGCCAATGCTTTAGCAGATTACAGACAGTAGTACAGCTAAGTGTGGAGAATTCCTAGCGTGAGGCTACCACTTACTCCTCAACATGGTATTGATCATGCCACATGCCGTACAGGTCAATATCGATGAGGCTGCGCGCCAAGATACCTTAATTAGTTGTTTTCGAATCATTTCTTCATGCAAATGAATCAATTTTTTTTAACAATCAATTTTGGAACGTTATGTTGTAATGTACGTTACAATGTCATTTAGTTTATGCTAGTTGAAAATGGTAATTGCTTACCGAAACATGTCCTTTATATAATATATATATTTAATGTATAATATTAATCAGGCCATTCTACCAGAAAAACTTGCTTTCTATGGCATTCGGGGTGTTTGTGTCGTATCTGCACGGTCAGAGACAATTTGTCACTATTGACAATGAGAATTCGGAGGATAAGGATATCAACGTTGGTGTTCCACAGGGGTCAATTTTATACCCACTACTATTTTTTGATCTACATGAATGATTTTCGACTCTGCCTCACATCTGGCATTGCACAGCATTTCGCGGACGATACGATTACTTTGAATAGCAGTCAATCTATTAAAAAGCTTAAGGCAAAAATTTCGCGTGACATTACACAAATTTACGATTGGCTTTGCGCCAACAGATTATCCTTAAACGGTGCAAAAACTGAGGTTAGGCTGTTCCAACCGAAAAATAAACTGGATCTTGTAAAAATTACATGGGAGATCAAAACAACAAAGATATCACTCTCTCGTTGCTTTGACTTGAGCATCAGCTGGCCAAAATTTTGGCCTGACTCCTGAGTCACTCCGTGCAAGTACCATATTTCTCTCTAATGCTTTGCAATTCCCTCTGGGATTCCCTAATTCAGCTCTATTTTGCGTTTGTCGTGCCCAATTTCTATTGTTCCCATCCCGGACATAACTGTGATACTATTTTGCCTTGCTTTTCCCGCATTTTCGTACTGCTCCATCCGAAAATGTTCATGAGTTTTACGATGAGGTGGCGTCTTCGACCTGATTAGCCCTGGCTAGGAGGACGCCCCCTTAAAATGCATATATCACTATACTTCTTCTCCATCGAGCTGCTTGTGGAGTTAGTTTAATATTTTGTGTGCGTGTGTGTGTTGATGCTGTCAAGTGAACAGTTGCACGAGATCAAGTTCAAAAATTAAGCCTGAACGATGGGCAGCTATACAGCTAGGCGCCTTAGATCCTCGTGACCAATGCCAGGTGTGCATCCTGTCGGTGAGCCGAACCAGTTGGACACGTCGACCACCTGGTTCTTCGTGTAGGGACAGCTACTTATGCAGTACGAACGATGTGTGCGACGTAAGCGGTCGATGTCAAGGCGCTCCTCTGCAATGTGACCCGTGCTACACATGCTCTGCCGGGGGATGCGTGCAAAGCTCCTCGATTTGTACAGGTAAATGTGACTTATTGGATGGATATGATCTGGGCTTCTTCACCTTCTTCTTCTTCACCAAATCCTTCACCCAAATTTACACGATTTTACTCCATAATTAGATTACCGCTTACACAACGAATTGATCTTAAAAAGCAATAAGTAGGGGAACGCCCAAAACCCACACATACTTAAATAACAAATTGAATAAAGAAAATCATCGTAAAAATGTAATTAACTTGCCACACCTAAAAGGGATAAGTACCCCGTGACGCACGACGGTCGACACAAACATGGTAACCGACTACAATTTAAATACCAATGAAGACACACCCATACCATAAGCGACAAAACTATCTACACAAAACCACCTGGTATGAATATGAGTCATCGTGGAGTAATTCATTACAGTTCACTCTACCTGTTGGTCTTAAACAAGTGGTTTTCAAGTTTCATCAGGTGATTGTTGAGTGACGCAGTCTTTCTCGAACCTCCCCTTACGCATCGACGAGTTTCTACTCAACAAAGTACCTTCGAATGGCTCTCAACTTGACCCAAGTGAGCTTGAAGGTCTCGTTTAAGAAACGGCTTCCTTATTGAGTTCAAAATTCGAGAGTGAAAGCCATAGAATTTAAATTAAATTCGACAACTTTTCGTGAAAGTACAATGAGGATTTTCGTCACTCTGCCCATACTGTTACTTGTAATTATCCTACGAATCAATAAAGGTAGGTACGAAGTAACATTGGAAATACTTAATTTGCAGTTCTATGGCCCGTAGAAGCTTGGAAGAAAGTTCGAGAACTTTTGGGAAGTTAACCGAATTAACCTTGTCATGTTCTACGCTACATTCTATCACTTATGAATTTTTCAAGTTTGATGAGCCGTTAAATGATAGAGAGTTACGAGCAATTTGTCTTTAAAAAGAAGTTTGCCTATTGTCCAGCATATTCTGTTCACCTGATATCTATTTTGCGAGATGTTAAAGAAATTACGACTGACTTTCCTGAATGGTGTGAGTTATCAACGTGGTGAAGGTGCTTCTGCAGAATCGGTCGCGTCCAACTGAATTCATTCGCTACATCCAACATTCATTTTATTTAGGAATATCTAATATGAATACCATATAAATTCATCCAAATATCGTATTTATAATGAGTTGCTGATAAAAAATTTCATTTAGGTCTTGGCTTATCGCATGATCGACTTCCGATATCAAACATTAATGGAAGTAAGAGTCTCTGTTTGTGGTTGTCGAGTTGCAGATATATATCATGATTAATATAATGATTAATGTTTCTTATGGTAGTGTGCGTGGCGATTTTTCGTCAATTTCAAGCGCTTAGGAGAAAAACGAAAAAACTGCGCTTACCTGTATCTATTATTGCATGTTATTTATTTTTCTATCTTATATCACACTATTTGCATTTTGAAATCTGCCATCTTAAAGAGGCTGCACCTGAGACTGGGGTGATCGGAGATTTTAATTTAATTTATGTAAATTATGTGCTTTATTCAAATTATGCTTCAATGTTGGTCTAAGTTTTGCAGTCTTCTTTATATTTTGCGTGAGTGTGTGACTGTTTCGGATGAAAGGTCAGAATTGATTGCTGCTTCGGAAATACATGGGTGGGGAAAAATGACACTACTTAATGTTTCAAACAGTAAATTATGTGATTGACTTGGACGCCATCTTGATTTCAAGGTTTCGTCGGAAATCGCATCCTAATTCGCACGACTACTCGAACGACAACACACACGGAAATCCGAACCGAGAATCGCACCGAGATGGGCACCGAGATACGCACCGAGATTATTATCGAAGTTCGAACCGAAGTTCGAACTGAGATTCGGTCGCACCGAACACAAAGACAAGTACCAATATTAGAGCCGAGATATTTGCCGATAGTAGCTCCGAGATTCGCTACAAGCAGTGTCGTACAGGATTTCTCGTATTGATAAATAGCAAGATATCGAATAACTATTTATTTTTTGGGAGAATAACGTTAGGCTTTTATTAAATCATAATTTTGTCTGTTTTACTGAATCGGCTTTTTGCTTTGTTGCAAACTTTAGCCCTTTGGTTTTAATTTTTGCGTAAGTTGCGTTTGCTAAACAGCACTTGTTTTACGCCTTCGCTAAGTATACACGTCATCGCTTGACGAGACAATATATCGGACTGAGGGCAAACTTCCCTTATTTATATACTCGATGACTTTTACATAGTTACCTCATATAGGAGTACCCTTGCTACCCAGATTCTTCAGATTCTATGCTTCCCCAGCATTCAGCAGACTCTCCAAGTCTCTACAAAGTTCTTTGCTATAATTCAGTCATTAAAATAGGCGATTACCAGAGTCTTCCTGACGGTAAAAAGGGACCCAAATTTTTCGGGGGACGAGTTAAGATCCTTTGAGTGTCTAATGCACGTGTGACAGTATCTATGTTGATCCAGACGAGTGAAACCATCGTCAATAATTTACCGTAATCACTTTTCTCAATCATACACACACGCACGCGCACACACACACACACACACACACACTCAACAAACAAAGTCACACTAACAAACACACACACACACACACACACACACACACACACACACACATAGTGCTTTATCAATCGCTTTTGCTTGCGCCGTGCAGCTGAATTCTTTCTCTCCCGATTTCGGAGCGTGACATATCGGAGTGATACTGTTAGAGATTCTGCTAAATCGAGTCCAAACCAAGGTCTTGTTTACCTTGTGCAACCACGCCATTTATTAGAAGGTCGCACTAAGCGCAGTGCGCGGCGCGCAAAAACTTTACTAACTCAGTAAAAGGACAAATGTTAAGTGTCTAACTTCGAAACATTATTTTCGTCACGCATAAGAGCATATTTTAAAGGGTGCAACTTTAAAATGGCGAATACGATTTGCTATTGGAAGATACTTATCTAATCCCGTCAATGGTAAGTCCCCACATAGGGCGAAACGCGTCTGGCGAAGGACGGGGTGGAGGAACTGGTGAACTTCTTAACTTGACCGCCTTCAAATATATGTGCTCGTGTGATATGAGCCTAAGAAATCGGACTTGTAAAAATGAAATCGTGTGTACGCCTGCTATTTCTTATGGTCGTTATAATTTCAAGCACATTTTGATAAGTGCTACAAACGCTATTTGAACCTGTTGTGCGGACCCATACTAATCAATATCGTAAAACAAGACTACCATGCTTTAAAAGAAACATTCCGAATTTCCTCGGGGACAATCAGAAATACTCACCATCTATGAGTATTTCACGAACAGGTGAACTCTCGAACGCTTCTACACCAGATAACCACCTAACATATAACTAATTAGCACCAAGATTCGATCTCTCCATATTGCAGTACCTGCTAACTCTACCTACTAGAATCATATTCAATATTCACATGAATATTTGGATAATTTACCAATCTTGGTTGCTAACTGTTAGCAGCTTGACTGAATGGAGTTGGTGACAACAATAGAAGCCGTAAAACAAAGCCAAGCTCGTAGAGGCTTCCTCAATTTGAGCCAGCATGAAATATTTAACGACGTATAGCACAAACTCCCACGCCAATTCATTCCACGTCAACTCAACCCGCGGCAAGTCATCCCACGTCAAACTTACCAGCGTCAGCTCAAACCAAGTCAACTCATCCAACGTCATTTCATGCCACTTCAATTCCCGGGTAAGCCAGTTAAACAGAGATTTTAATAAAACTGATCTGAGAAATGCGATCTATCTTTGCCGGAAAGCACAAATTAGTGTTTATTTTATGGATTAATTAGTGTCTCAACCTTACGGATAAATGATTACCGATTGAAATTAGGACGACGCGATTAGAATTTCTACTATTTTAGTTATAGCAAAGCTTGAGATTAGAGGATTACCTCTAGCGTATTAGCGACGAACCTGGCGAGTACTGTTAGACACTAGCGCCTAACAGAATTGACGGGTTATTCTGCCTGTCTATTGAGACTCTTTTCGATTCAAAATTACAAGTCCTATCAACACACTTTAGGGCCTTAAATGTCATCTTGCTTTCATTTTTCTTTCTCCACGGCTTTGAGATGGTGGAATTGGCTAGCTAGCAGCAGTTTATGCCCTGTGGATGCAAGGATGTCACGTGACCGGGTGCAATATCGCGCTGAAATCGGGACAGGAAGTAGTGGAGGGTAGGGAAATCCCCTTGCATTCACTTTCTAACAGTGACGCAGATTTCAATCCAAATGTTTGGCAACTTTTAGCAAGCTGAATAAAAGAAATATTGAAGAAGCATCTAGTCCCCCAGCTTTCTTTACCAATATGTACATTCCCCAATTCCATTAAAGTTGTTTCACACCTCTAAAAATTGTCAGAGCTAGCGCGTAAGAGCAAAGATGGTTCCTTAGTTACCTGAAAATCTGGTTTCTACGGAAAATTGTTGTGACTTGATTGGATGCGACGCGACCAGCTCGACCCAGGCCTCGTATTCTTTCCTTTGCGACTCATATATTATTTAGTTTATCCACATCATTACCTGGAAACAAGCTGCGAGAATTTCTTCTTGCCGTGAGACGAGAAATTTGTACTTTGGTGGTAACAAATTGTCGGACTGCGTGGAAACAAAGTTGTCCTATACGGGTACGTACACAATCGTCAAGTGACGATTGCTTGCTCTCGCTAAGTACGACAATTTGTAGCTTCTAGATTCGACATAATGTTGTTATTGTTTATTTACGTCGCCATCTCTCTCAAAAGCGAATAAGCGACCACAGTTCTCGCATTAAAAAGTGAACTTGCAAAGCGGAAATCATTTGGGTTTGTTCGATCTAACAATTAATCGCAAAGTATCATCTGGATTATAGAATGCTGCAAGAAAGGGGAGAAAAATTAAAGGCACAATTAAAAAATTGCCTTGTTTTCGGGCGCCTTCGTAATCTCGACCCGATCAATGATGAATGAAGGTGTTTGAATGAGCAAGGCAGGCTTTGGCATTGCACCTTCCTTGCCGACGCACGTGCTAATAGCCTTTTGCTGAATTCCCTTTTCAAAAGTAGTGGTTAGATCAGAAATTTCGGTACTCAAACACATGCAGCATTGGTAGGAATCAAAATTTAGGAAATGATTGGTAGGATCCAAGTGAAATCCTGGTCAAACTCTCAGATTAGTTGCAATTGGTAATTCCAGTAGGTCATCAGAAAGAGCAATGAGTAAGAGGGCATAAATCTACCGTTTTACGCTGCAGTAGGCGCTACATTGAGATTGGCCTGGCGTTGTGACGTCACTTGGGTTGTGACGTAATCTCGCGGCAGTTAAGATGGCGACCGGTCTGCAGTCTTTACTGATGGCGAAGTTTCGATTACATGTTATTTATTCCTTTATTTATTTTTTTCTTTCGCTAAGTGGAACTGTAACCCTAAACCCAACAAAAACCACAATTTGAACCCTAACCCTTTCTCTAACAAGAACCAGCCATCCTTGAAACAGACACTATTTAAAGACACTATTTAAAAGACAATTGTGCCCTTCTCTTAGCCAAATACTATTTTCTTTTCTTTCTTCTACTGCTGATAATGGTTTCCAAATACAACCACATGTAAAAATCGCCAAGGCATCTTGCACATGCTGGACCCACATTACATTATATTACATTGCATTACATTACATTACATTACAATACATTACATTACATTACATTACCTTACATTACATTACATTACATTATATTACATTACATTACATTACATTACATTACATTACATTACATTACATTACATTACATTACATTGCATTACATGAAAGCCACATGTATTCCAATGTGGATTATATTGATCGATTACTTTCAATTGTTGGTTTGCATGCGTTGAGCCTATTTCTTCTTTATTTCCCTTTGTTATTAAAGAATTGGCATCAATGCTGAAGGGAAGGGAGCTCTTCAATTCCAACTAGCATTACTATGAAGATCCCTCGTTCTCATATGTGATACAGCTATGTATGCTTATGTATTTTTCACTTTGATGGGAAAAATAAATTCTTGAATCTTAGAGTCTTATTAGTCACTTAAATTAAATAAAATCTTGAATCCTCAACCAATTGAAGTTTTCTTGGAAAGCAAAAAAAAAAAAAAAAAAAAATATTCGAAGGCAATAAATTAAGGTATCCTGGCGTTCGGCCGCCATATCGACCTTCACGTCATGTGGCCTGATCCATTCCGAATTGAGGAGCAAATGGTAGCTTTACCGTCAGCAAGAATAGTTTCTCAAGGGATGGGGAATTTTACAAGCAGAATTTTATCGTGAACAGCATAACTAGTTTAATCCTTCACTGACCGTGTCTCGCGTAGATTATCATGGGCTCGTCAGAGAAGTGGTTGGTGATCCTCGCGGTTGTCGTCTCAGCGTTGGCGCTTGCAGATGGGCTATCATGTCGAGTATGCTCCGAAGTGACATGCAAAACGCCGGAACGATGCAAAGGTAAACTTCTCCTGCTTTTTGAACAATGCTTTGAATGCACATGCAGACATACTTATAGCCCTTTTATAAGATCACGATTACTATACAACGAATACATAAACTATGTATGCTAATGTAACTCTCACACAACATAAACGCACGTATGTGTGTAATGCTTATATATATATATGTATATATATATGCATATATATATATATATATATGTAATATGCACATAGTTATGTTTATTCAGATGTATATATATATATATATATGTATATATATATACATATATACATACATACATACTAACATACATGCACACAAATCATATGGTTATATTAGCCTTGAAATGGAGTATGCATGAAGACGCTGGGAAGTGCTGGAAGGAGATCGAAGTACTTGAAAGGCAGGACCCAACAAACATAATTTTCGAAAAGGATAAACGATGCTTTGTCATGGGATCACAATGGGGTTGATCCCGCAGATGCGTAATCAATCGTGACAATTGCCTCGCTTATCCCTGGCACTGCCTTGCCTCAACCCCCGCCCCAGTATGATCTCTACGAAGATCATCAAAATCGGATTCCGTAATTGCATTGAGGCCTGACTTACTTTTCACTAAACACTAAGCAAGAACTGCAGGCGCTTATGCACATACTCTTCATAACACCCTCGACGAAGGAAACTGTTTGACCTCTTCCAAAATTTCGATTCGCTGAAGCCTTGGCGATACACTAAGCTGGCCACTAAAGCTAATGCACTGGCCAGGCCGCCCATACCTACTCCTTGCTTATGCACTTGCGGAGTAATTTTCTTTCAGGTGGTTTGACAAAAGACGCTTGTTACTGCTGCGACGTTTGCGCTAAAGTTGCCAATGAACAGTGTGGTGGACCGTTCGGCGTGAAAGGGACGTGTGACCAAGGACTTGTTTGCAAAAAACCGATACCGATAGAAAATGGGCTTGATTCATTCAATGCAGATGGGACATGCGGTAAGGGTGCTGGTTGATTGTAATTTACATGCAAGCATGTATATAGAAAAGCGAAATATATGTAAGTAGAGTAGCACTCATATCTATCCATCTATCTATCTATCTATCTATCTATCTATCTATCTATCTATCTATCTATCTATCTATCTATCTATCT
>QQSS02172172.1:0-15289 GCA_003687565.2 Craspedacusta sowerbii | reverse complement strand
CAGACTTTTAACGTATTTGTTGTCAGGGCCTTTCAATAGCAGGCTTTCCTATCCTTTGAGAACGGGATTGTCAGATTCGCTCATGTCATTAAATGGCCACTTCCCATCAGAATTTACAAGGCAACCACACTCACTAACAGAATTGAAGCGGTGGAAAGCGACAGAACTACGGTTATTCCTACTATATGCTGGACCAGTTGTGTTGAAAAAGGTTATGTCAGATATAGCATACACACTTTCTTTCACTGCATGTCGCGATGAGAATATTTCTTACAGAAAACGATGCTTTCAGAACACAGTTCACAGCATATGCAAGTGAATTACTCGAATACTTTGTACAGGAATCAAAAAATGTTTACTCATCAACTTTCCCTGTATACAATGTCCATAGCCTTGTTCACTTGAAAGAGGATATTGAATTCATGAAATGCTCGCTAAATGAAATTTCAGCATTCCCCTTTGAAAATTATTTACGCACATTAAAGCGCTCGGTGAGAAATGCCACCAACCCAATTGTTCAAGTGGCTAGAAGAAAAGCAGAGGTAGAAGCTTGCAACTCAAGTAGTGACAAGCACAAGCTAAATCCACATAAGGTATCTCTAACCTTGAGAGACAGCTGCTTTATGCTAAGCAACACAAAATTTATCCTGCTAAAAGAGAAGATAACTGCAGATTCATGGAATGGTCATCTTTACAAACTATCAGATCTTGAAAGTCTGCACGAAGTTCCAGTGGACTCCAAGTTTTTGGGAATAGCTGTTATTGCTGACCGATCAAAGACAAGCTTCAAAGTGAAAGCGGTCACGACAGCTGAGCTTTTACATAAAGTAGCTTTACTTCTATTCAAAAAGGGATTTGTTCTGATGCCTTTGCTTCATGAGAACAAATTCATCTCATTTTCATGCTAAATATTGTATTTTTTTCTGAATAAATCTACAAACATAGATGTAACTACATTAGTTATTAGGTGTGCTAATTCATTACTGCTATGTTAGCTATGATCTTATTACTGATGAACCTTCCACCGCTATCGTATTTCAGGCAAAACCTACTATTTATCACAGGTTTGATAGCTTGCAACAGAAGATTTTTCCTATTTAGTACGGGTGAGGTGAAATTTATAAATTCGTGAGCGTATAAGGAGCAACATAAGATGCTTAAATTGCCACGTCAAGCGCACATATTGACATCGTGTATTTATACGCAAGAACATTTGAATAGGCTTACTGTTACTTAATGTTTTTATTGGATACAGTGTAGACAAGGTAAAAAACGCTTCGAGAAATTTTCTCCTCTGAGAATCAATACACAAGCCGGTTAAATTGAAGTATACTTACATGCGGCTAGCAACCAGATAAAATTGCATTTTAAAGCCATACTATAACGCCAATCCATGGAAAGTAGGGGCCTCGTACATGAAAATACTTTGATCAACAGCAATAAAGCAAAGCAACACCCAAAGCGCCCCACTAGATAGGACGAACTGGCGGTTCCCAGATGCTTCGACAAAAAGCGTGTCCGCGCAAACTAAGGTTTATTATCGTGGGTCTGCCATCAAAGCTAACTTATCGTGCGACCATGGAAGTACCGAGCAGGGCATCTTGGGATACGCATCTCGCCTGAGATTGATCTGAGATCAAAACGAGATCGACCACGGGCGCGTTCGTTTCAAATACATCTCAGCGAGACGTATAAAATACGTCTTTTAGAAACGGAAAAAAGACGTCTCGAAAAAGACGTCTTTAATACGTCTTTTCGAAACGCGGAAAAGGCGTCTCAGAAAAAGACGTCTTTAATACGTATTTTTTACGTCTTCATCTAGACGAAACCCAAAAAAGACCCGTTTGAGACATCTCAGATACGTCTTTTGCCGGCTGGGGAGGAAAACTCGCATCTTCATGGCGAGCTTGTAAGGAACTAAGGGAATGTATATAGAGGCATTATAGAGCCCAGGATTTTATTGACAAGCGCGGCTTAATAATACGTACGTAGCATGCAAACGTCTACATTTTGTTTTCGTTCTCCTACCCCTAAACCCTATCCAATATGCATGGTTTGTTTGGGTGGCTTGGAACAGCCTTACGAGTGAAGAATACCCAGTTAACATCGTTATTGATCTGGATTAGGACGGTAAATGCCCTGGTCATCAATTAGTTAACTTCATCCGTGAGCGTTGCAGGGAACCGGTAATATGAGGGTATAAATATACCGTTTACTCCTCAGTAAGAGGATCATAGCGATTGATCTGATGTGACGTAATCTCGCGGCAGTTATGCTTACAAGATGGCGACCGGTCTGGAGTCGTTACTGATGGAGAAGCATTCGCTCGCATGTTATTTATTTATTTATTTATTTATTCGTCGGCTAAGTCTGACTGTAACCCAAACCCAAACTCTAACCATAATACTAATCCTTTCCCTAACCCTAGCCTTTTCCCTTAGCGAACTTGAGCAATCCACAAGCAATTGAAAATTTCTATGAGATAGAAAGAATTTATTTGAAGGCGAGTAATTTAAGTATCCTGGCATGCAGCCCAGCCATATTGACCTTCGCGGCATGTCGGCATGATCAATCGCAGATTGAGGAGTGAATGGTAGCTTTACAGTATGGAAGCGGCATCCAGATCTCCTGCAATTGTAACCGGCTACCAGCCAAGCCCTGGCCTATCAAATTTACAATGACTTATCTCTTGCACTGACTGTCAAGCACAACATGCTCAATCTCTCCCTCTCTCTCTCATTCCACACCCAATAAGCGATCGTCAATGATGACGAATTTTCTCAACCTGCTGTGAAAGTTTCGGAAGAGCTTAAACCAAATCCATTGTGCATATAGCTTGTTTGCCCTTGGATACACATTTAAGATAAGCCACGGTGGTTTGATATTTACTGAAAGCTTTATTTTAAATAACAGACGGTTTGCAGAGCCGCAGGGCAGTCACCTTGACAACGCAACCGATAATGAGATTTAATTATCGCTTTGGCGGCTAGTGATGTATACTCTTGGAATCGTCTCGGGTTAAAATTTGGCTTAATATTCTTTTGTTTTTCCTTTTTTGTATTTGGGCCATGAACGTTCCTACCCGAAGGGTCCGTAAAATCAACAGGAGAAGTCAGTACTCTGTCATGTCTTTGCGTTCCGCTTACGGCAAAAATGTTAAGGTGTGAAAGAATATCGCTGAATATCACGTGGTGTGAAGGTGGAAAGAGGGATCTTGTGGGCTGAATCAGTATCTGAATCAGCAATCATGTAACTTTGCAGACATGAACATCTGAATGATGCGCGATTAACTTCAACTAGACCCTGTTCTTAAGGAGGCATTCAATCGAGGAAGCACTAACTTCAATAGTTCCATTAAGCACCATGAAAGGCTCCCACTTGCGTTTGCACTTACATGTTGTAGTTCTCGTGCAGACTTCGACAGTCTACAGGGAAAAAATACCGCGTTAGTTTATTTTCATAAGACCAATCTTCAGTTTGATTTAATCTCTTGTTCCAGATCTCTCTCGGCATGTCGCAGAGCGAGCTATTTACAGCCTTCTCCAAGGACTTGCTCCGCAGTCTGGACGACGCATGCGCACCTCGTCCTCAGAACAGTAACTTAAGCAAGTGCTTCAGTTCATCGGAGTTTACCGACTTCAGCGACTCGTCTTCGCTGTCCCGAACTTCGTCGACTGGAAGTTCGGTATCGGCGAATTCTTTCGGCAGCATGTTCCCGAGCTTATTCAATGGTCGCGACGAGTTTGAAAGCAATCGTGGCGACGTTTTCCGCGAGTACCGCGAAATCGAACCGGTCCAGACACCGCGCAGTTTTGACGGTTACAGTTCATCGGCTTCAGGCTCGTTGAGTCCGGACAGCTTGGATTTCGATCTGGCTCTGAATTCCGCCCTATCTGCTCAACAGTACCAGCAAAGAAGGGTGCGAAAACCCCCTGAGGGATACCTTTGCCACCTGTGCTTTTGCAAAGGTCACTACATCAAGGACTGCCCAGAGGTAGGTGCAAACTCCGTCTGCTGTCGCTTGATGAAGATAGTGGCCACCGGGGGTCGTGAATAGTCAAAATCTAGACTCCCGTACTTCCGAGATTAGAATAGTTGTTTTCTGAAGTCTGAAACTTTTATAAGCTGCGTTAGTTGTTGTTTTTTTTAATTGCGTATAATGATTTACAACATTCGCGATAAAAACAATGATACAATATATCGCACCTAGCAAAGATAACCATAGCAAAAATAAAGTAAAACCAAACCCGATGAGAGCAGAGCAGAGTCAAACAAGCTGCAACTACACACAGGACACGCATTGATTAAAATAATAGTTAGTGAAACCCAAATCAAGAATTGCTGTGTCTTTGATGAACCTGATACAATATCCATACATCAGAATCTCGCATAGTGCATCGGCACAACCATTAGATAAGGAAAGCCCTAATAGGCTAGAAACAGCGGCAAGTACGGTATGAGTCGAGTAGGACGTTGGGTAGCAAAAGCATTTCATTCGAGCACGAAATGGGTCGTATCCTCAATATCGCCTTATGAAATAGTTGTTTCTCCTGTTAGGGTTTGATATGTTCTATCAGATTTTTTTGACGGGCAAGCCGTGTGATGTTTACATTGAGTTACCTAGGCAACTGGTTTTCATAATGGTTCTGCGTGTTGGAAGTCGTGTGCGAAGTCAATTTGGCATCAACTGGAACGTATATAGGAAAATTTCCTGTTCTGGCCTTTCAGAATTCGTCCAATCTATTTCCAATCATTATTGACCAGCCGGCGTTGCTTATAGGACCATTATTTTTCTAGTTCATAATCACTCAGGATCACAATCATTATTTTCTGGTTCATAATCATTCAGGATCGTAATCATTATTTGATAGCTCATAATCATTCAGGGCACAATCATTATTTTCTAGTTCATAATCACTCAGGATCATAATCATTATTTACTAGTTGGCGATGGTTTTCCTAGGCACGGCCGAAAGGCGAAGGGTTGACGCCATATCAGGGGAAGAAGCGATGCTTTGGCGAGTACAAGTGTCCCTCGTGCAAGCGAAAGTGGATGAGTGGCAACAGCTGGTCGAACATGGGTCAGATGTGCATCAAATGCTCCATCCCCGTCTACCCGCACAAGCAGCGGCCCCTGGATAAGCCGGACGGCTTGGACGTGTCCGATCAGACGAAGGAGCATCCTCAGACGCTGTGCGAGAAATGCAAGGTGTTGGGTTACTACTGCCGCAGGGCCTCCAGCTAAGCTGCAAGCAAAGGACGGAAGGAGAAGGAATAATGGCGCCGTTGCTACGGGCTGCTGCTCTTAGGTATTGCTTCGCTGGTCTGCGTGTCTCGTTTGGTTTTTAAATATTTCCACAGGCGATTTATACGAGTGCTACGTAGATTGTTGAGTATTTCATGTGTAGCACCTGTGGGGAAAAATATACAGCCGTCTTAATTTATTTACCTTAAACAACTTTCTATGTCATGAAAGTATCCTTTTATAATAAGAAGGAAGCATATATAATATTTAATTGGACAGAAGGAGCTTACTGAGTTCAGGACATAAACTTCACGTGTAAGCTTTCATAACCGAGGACTTCATCACTGCCGTGACAAAGCCATTTCCCCCTGTCTTCAAACGGATACCGAAACACGGTTTATTCTTGACAACTTTAATCATTTTATGATACCACTACTGATATCCAGGAACGCCCAAGGGTTGAGCAAGACATATTCTCATGTTGCCCCGTTTGCATGTCCAATTCAATCCTGACTCTCTTTATCATATACTTTCGAGATCGCCAATCCTATTATCTGATTGTCGCCTGGAAGAAAAATTGATTTTCTTCGTAATAAATTTAATTTAATAGTGCATTTGGTCATTGAACTATTACGTGGTCTCCGTAGATTAATCCGGTGCGATAAAGGTTGTTTAACAGGTACATGTCGATAGAAGCTAATTCTCACAGCAGTTGGGCTCTGCGGGGTCTCCACTGCAATGAATGACCTATGAGCTATTAGTGGTCTGCTGACTGCGGACGACTGTTGGCAGCTTGCTCTGTGTAAAATCTAGGTTGGTCGTAATACCTTGGTAGGAGCGTGCCGGCTGGGGATATATAGCATTTTTTGTACCGTGCCTTCTCAGCTTCCAAGCGCTTAGATCGACCCAAAACTGTTTTCCTTAGTTCTTCAAGGGGAAATTTTGCGGCTATATTAGCTTTGTTAATAGTGTTTTTATGCCGAAAACCAGGTAATTGTACCTCCCAGTAGTAGTTTTTGCAGGAAAATTAGTAGTTTGATCTGTAGATGACAGACATCAAAGCAACCGTTGTATTTTGATGTTTGGCATAAACAGCCTGCACCGAGTTTATGTTATCCTTTTTTTAAATCTCAAATTGCCTGCCCAGATTGTTTCTTCAATTGCTGTCTTAAATTGCCGGTTCCGAAGCTGTGTTCTCGACTTAATTCTTAAGTGCCGGCAAGATGTTTACTGTTGCTAGCTAACGGCATTCTTGTAGTAGGAGTTTTCCCATAAGCCACTTCTGTCTGGTATCCCCATACACACACGCAACCACAAACACACAGACACGCACACATACGCACACGTGCCAATAATTATTTGTTACCCAGTCTCCACTATACGATCCTCAAAGTTTCAGTTCTCAGTGTATGCTTGCCGAAGGAAGATGTTTATAGTCAGTTGGCGCCCTAACGATCAGGGGATTGGCGTACTAAAAAGTAAATCGTTGCCTCGCCCTACCTTCCCTATTTATTGTCGATTCTGTAACAGGTAGAGTTTATTTTCAGCCACCTAAACTTTGTGATCCAGTGCCCCTAGAGTTTTTTGGAGCCTCGAATGTTTTCTGTCAAGTAAATATTTTGCACCCGTGCGTACGTTTGTGGAGAATAGATTACCTCCGTTAAACGATCTTTTTTTCCTGTTATCTGCATTTCCGCTTGAAATGCTCGCCTGCAATTCGCTTTTAATTTAGCAATATTATTGCTCATTAATTTATTAATTTGCCGCATGAGATATATTTTTTCAGAACATAGTCGTATAGCGAAGAGTGTTTTTATAGTTCTTATGTATTTTAAAGAATTTTCATGTTCATCCCGCATGAATTATTTCTCCGTAGAGAAAATTCCCACAATGACAAATCAGACTTACAGATCCGGGCGACTTGGTTCACAAAACCATTTTCCTTAAAATTTTTTTTGTTTTTTGTTTTTTTGTTTTTAATTCGGTAGTATAATCAAGGTCTGTCAGCCACCACTTTGCTTCGTGCTCCTCGAGTTGCGTAGGTAGCAAACAGGCTCAACTGATCAGTTTTAAAGATCGTGTTTTCTTTATATGTATGGATAGGAAGACCATCAATTGCGTTTTCGACTTGAAGTGCTTCGTAACTTAATACATTTGATGAGGAGTGCTTTTGCGAAGAAGCTATTTGGTACGATTTTCACAAGTTTAATTTTTTAAATGATATTTTGTCATTATTTTTGCTTTTTGGTACATATATTGTTAGCAGAAAACAATCAGAGGTTCTGTGTGGAAAATTCTTAAGTTTTTTTTTTTATAGTTTCATGGGCGTTTGTTCTTTCTGCAGATTTCGATGATTCATTTGAGCGTCTTATCGCAGAAAGTACAGAAATTTCGTCCGAGATATATCTGTTCTTTTCATCTTCCTCTAAGATCTTAAGAGTTTTTGAGCAGTTAATTGAAACTAGAAGTCTCTTGATGCACAGATATGCTTCAAAAATATAAGCGGTAAATGAGCAAAAGCTCTATTATTATTTTTTTTTATACCCTTGGTCGCCTTGGCATCGAATCTTTATGCATTTTGAAGATTCTCTGAGTTCTATTTTGCTTTTTAAAGGGGTAGTAGCGCTATGCTTCTTACGTCAAGGAGTAGAGTACTATATTTTTCAAGTTTTTTGGCACTATGTATTGTGTATATCTTGGTAGATATACGGTTGCATCCCACTGTAGATTTTTTAAAAATAACTATAAGGACGGTTTGCTTGATCGGAATGGTGGAGGTATGTCAGCGATTGGAGCTATAAAGCATTTAAAGTAATTATCCGTGTTCCAATACAGGATTTATTCTCTTCCTCTTCCCGCAACCGAAGCATTTGCAGAGAAAATTCCCATTATTATTATTATTATTGTTATTATTATTATTATCATTTTTGGATCACGTTAATTAATTAAAAAGTTAATTATGTAATTTTAATTCAGAATTAATTAAAAAAAAAAGGAAATAACTGTGTATAAGGAATGGCGCTGTATTGGGTATGATAGTTGGATTAGTCGACAAGTCGAGAAGCCCTGGAAAGAGACGATGTTGATTGGTCTTGACCTGCTGCCAGTAGTAGTGCTAATGGGAGGTTTGGAACCTAGCGAGCTCTTATTTCCCAACTCGGCTTCACATGAGTCGTATAAAATGCCTTGACCAAATTATCGCCAAATTTACAGAACCAAGTTTTATGGCAGTGTTCTGGTCCGCACAGATTTCTGTGAGGCTTAGTTGGATTTGATGAAGACTTATTCCAGAATGCGCAGTCCATCGATCGCCACTGACAGCAAATGAAGTCAGTTGTCCGAGTTCGTAGAGCCTGTCAAGGTGGTAAAGAGACCTTTACGTGCTTACAAGGGGAGGCTCGGACGACTGGTCGATGCTCCGACGATCGCAAAGCTGTCACCGCACTGTCCCCTGTTACCAGGAGACATTCTTCGTGTAGACCTTCCCAGCGGAGGAAGTCGTACTGTGCTGACTTGGTCTTCTTAGGAGATACGCCAAACAGGGAAGCCACAACCCACCGACCGCCGCGTGGAGGCTCTCCTAGTTGGTCGACAAGACGTATTAAATACGTCTTTTTGGCTGCAGGAAGCGCCAAGCTTGACCTAACTGGGAAGAATAGCTTCAGGTCAAGCGGCTTGTTGCAACGCCATCACTTAGCACGGTAGTCTCTGACACAAAATATAACCAGTAAAACGATTATCGAAATCAGAAGACTGGATGCCTTGGTCGAATTTGAAGACTGATGATGGGGCAGAGCCTAAAATGGAAAGATTGCATCAAGAGCTCACTTCAGCTGATTAACGGCTACTCGTGGAAAATCTCGTCTTTCCAACCGACGGGTGGTTGAACAGAGGAGAATAATCAAGCGCTGGTTTGCTCCACAGTACCTCCGTCCGTAGTACTGTGGTATCCAATTCAGAAATTGCAGTTTCGTTAGTTTGCAAGTAAACAACCACTCAAGATTGGCGGCACAGCAGAAATATGACCTGGCTACTAAGCCTCATCCCCTGATAAGAGCTATACGCGCCGAATACACACTGAGCTAGTTCAATCAACACTCCAAACTCACTAACGTTCCTTCCCACACAGACACGCACACACACAACACATAGGCAAATAAACACAAACACACGCGCACACACATAAACACACAGCGAATGTATTCTACAACATAACCTTATTGCATAACGTAGTTTGTAATAGCAAGTTTGCACGGTAACTGCGTGCAAAGGAAGCCGGTGATTTATTGAATCAAGAAACTGGCTATCTACACGAGCTTAGCAGAAATTGCTTAAGGCGATTTCAAAGCGTTGGCCTGTTTCATTCATAGCCCTCAGCCAGGAGTATGCAGCAAGTTTATTCGGGCTAGCTGGGAGCGATACAAGCTTTCTGCGACCCCCTCCTCCTTACATATTTTTAATAGACCAAGGCCTTGGCAACTAGAAAGCCCCAAAAGGCAAAAGATTGTAATCGATGAAATAAGTCATGCCTGCAAGTGTTAGGCATTCTGTAAGCCAATTGCATAGTTTTCAAATGGTGACTGCAGTGGTAGTAAACGCTCTGCAAGCACTTCCTTAGCTTAATGGTATTCTTGGAGTCAACTATTCAATATTTTGCGATTAAAAAGTTCTTAAAACTCGACAAAGGCTGCATCTTCTAATTACTAAGTATCATATACAATTGGAGCTGTGCGTTCGGGTCCAAACCTCGGCCATCGAGTAGGTTTAACTCATCAAGTGGGAAGCAGCCACCTTCTCGCGTCCCAAAATTACGGATAGGGTTTTTCTGAGTTCACCAATGTAATTAAGCCTCCTATACTATTCGTAGGACATAGAAAATATTACATGGATGCCCTGTACTACCTTTCTTCTCTGCGCTTAAATATTTAGCGGAGCAGTAAATATTAGTAGTAGTAGGTAAGTAGATTGTCGGTATGCTGCTTATGTCGTTTCAATTGTCGTATACGCGAATTTCGTCTGAAGGCGAAATTTTCGACTGATACGTACAAGACCATGTCTAGGAGACCAAGATACTGTTAAGTTTCCATATCTTAATAAGGCATGGCCTATAATCATGATAAAATATATTTTAGTCGAGACAATCGGAGGAGTTCATCCTTCGTGTATGGCGAGTCACCATGGTACACAACTCCGTTCCTTACTCAAAAAATGACTGATGACACTTGGCAATGCCATGCTGCTTATTCCTGTCAGTTCATTTTATCCATTTCCTTTTTTCTTAGGTATAGGAGTTAGGCTAAGCGATTGCGCTTCGACTGTGTCCTGTAAGGACATGAGCCCGTCCCCTTATATCGACGCAACTTTGATTGTTGTTGTTGCTGCTGTTGTTGTTGACTTGGCCGATGACTCCGGTCAGTATAAAGTAGATGCTTTTGCTTTGATGCAAATATATACCAGTTGAAAATGGAAATTTTAATTCAAAACTGATATAAAGTCTGTTACGTCAACGACCTTAGTAGCGAGCACGGCTTCTCATGCAAAACAAAATATGCCACGCTGCCGCAAAGTTTGCCACGTTGCCACGCGAGCTCCTTTATATTTTGCATTATAAGCAGGCGAGGGAAAAGATTCCAATCGCATGGAATATCACCATCTCACCGGCAATAAGTATACCATCTCGGTAACTCCTAAAGGGACCCAAGGCTGGAAAGACGTTGCAAATTAAGTTGATAGAAGTTATAGAAGATACAGAGGGGACAGGTGATCAGACTGTCAAGAAGAGGGTTCTGGCACAGCTGGGTCAACCCGCAGCAGCGGCAGAGAAGAGCATGCGACTTTGTGACTGGGGACGGAATTGCAAATCTCTGAGCGAGATAAAGGCAAGTTCGGTATCCGAATTTCGCTCAAAAATACTAGCGCATCCGTGGAGATATACGCAGACGCTCGATCCAGGCGCTGGAAAGGCAAGGGGGACGGATCACGAAGCAAGCTACTCAAGGTGTAAAGAAAAACTTCACCAGTAAACTATTCTTGTGTGACATTTCAGCGTCTGGATCGATCGCGTCTTGTGGCACAAACCATTCGTCGCCTGGATTTGGCTACTATGCGATCCGAATTGAATGCATTCAAAAATAGGCAACAACCAGAGGCTGGAAGCGGACAGAAAATCTACGCGCATGCTAGAAAGGGCATTCCCCGTGTAGGTGCAAATCAACGAATGTCCGACATCCTGCGCACAAACAAAAGAACACGCGCATGATGGCACAAGTTGCGAGAAGGCTTAAGGTTTTCATTTAATATCCACGAACTCACCAGGTGGGAAAAGTCCACTCACTAGGCACTCGCTATGTTCGTGCCGCTGCAAACAACCCGATAAGTTCAGCTTGGATTTATGATCGCACGCGAGTTGCGCGTACGACCACAGACACTTAATTACGCATCTACACGAACGCCAACCGACAACTACGCATGGCCAAACGCAAATTTCAATGACAATCTCACACAATCTACGATTTAAGTACCCTGCTCATCGGTAGCAAGAAGAATATGGCTTCGCAAGAAGTACACCCACATGAAGTGCGGGACGGTTTTACCGACACTCGTCGCAATTCGCCAGAAAAACTGCAAAACCCAAAATCGCACGAGGGATCGTATAAATTCGCAAGGAATCCACCTCAAAGCATTCTCTACTGTCTAAATTCGCTTTAAGTACAATACTGGAAACCAGCTCGATGCGAGAAAGCAGCGGTCGCACGTTGACGCGCGGCAACCAACCCAAAGAGCACAAAACTTACTTCGTCAGCATGACCACAGTGCTGAACTCGCCTCTAAGCAAGGTAAACGACTTGTGGACTTTCAAAGAAATTAAGAAAATCATACTTAAGAAAACTCCTTCGTATTCTTCCACAATCGCGTGAGGGTGCTTGTAGAAGTTGCTTGAACTCCAGAGAGTTGATCCCAACCGAGAGCCAGCGCCTCAGTGGCCGGGCGACACGTACTTTGCAAGGAACTCCAACTGTAGCATCTCCACCGCCCCTTCCGCACGGTCTACTCTGATGATGCCATCCGGTCCGTCAATACTGATCAGTACGCCGATGTCTCCCTCATTCTTACCAGCCAGAAACTTCACCTGATAGACAAAAAAAACAACTGTAGAATTCAGGAATTCAAGTACTCCTGCGATTTCTTAAAAAGAAAAAGCAAACAAAAACAGAGAATATCGTGGTTCCACTGACCCCAAGTGCACTACTGACGAAGCAACCGTGCACCGCACAAACTAAGCGAGTTCTGTAGAACATTTCTGAGTTCCGTAGTTCTGAGAACGATTATGGTCTAGCAGCTGCGCTCCTCTACGCACAACAAAAAACAAAGCATAGGATCGACGATGATGTTCATGAGCAGAAGGCCGCAGTTAGGCTTCCTTTCCTGGATCAGACTTCACTCGGCGCAGTCCGCAAAACCTTCAACTTTGCGAATTCGCTTCAGATAAAGCACTCATCATACTTTATGTTCTCCCTAACTCATTGAAATAAGGTTTCACCATAGATCCATGTGGTTGACTTTACCATAATTTAAAACGAACTACGCTCTACTTAACAAGGAATGCACGGCTATCAACGATCGCATGCTACTAAGTTGGAAAAAATGTCGTGCAGAGCACGCCCCTTCTAGCATCTTGACGAATTTTAACCAATATTAAAGATTGTCCTGCAGAACAAGAGCAACAAATAACAATGTCACCAACAAAAACAATAACAGCAGCAACAACAATAAAAAGAACAACAAAAACAATAACAACAATAACGCCAAAAACAAAAACAATAACAACCAAAACAAAGCAATAACAGCAACAAAAACAAAAAACAATAACAAAAACAACGACAACAATAACACCAAAAACAAAAACAATAACATCCACAATAAAGCCATAACAGCAACAACAAAAAGGATAACAACAACGTCAACAATAACAGCCACAACAAAAACAATAACGGCCACAACAAAGACAACAACAGCCACAACAAAAACAACAACAGCCACAACAAAAACAAGAACAGCCACAACCACAAAAACAAACAATGACGAACGTCACGGAAAAAGGGGTAAAGAGATGAAATTGTGACGCCTACCCGATCTTTGATGGCGGGGGGAGTTAAAGTAAGCGCGTCCACTGGAATGCTCACTTTCTCTCTGGTCTCCTGCATCTCAACAACAGCTACGTCCCCATCGACCACGCGCACAGCTCCGACTTTGTTAGCCAGTCGCTGCTCCTGTGCAAATACATACAGCTAATTGTAGAAGGGAATCGCCACAGAAGAGCATCAAATAAACACGCCTGACGTACAAGGTACCACAAGCATCGAACAACATACGCAAAATACAACAATTACGTTAGCACGGTACGTTCGTCAAAATAGCGACTCGTGGGAGCACGCAGCGACACCCGTTCAAGATGGCAGATCGGGCAAGAGTAAGAAAAGCCCGAGAAAGAAGTCGGCATTTAAATAAAGTAACTAAGAGTACCATGCCACGCTCAATCTCAGAATAATACAAACAATATTAATTACTTACACATGTAAAGATTCACACACAAACACACACATACAAACACACACAGAGATATATATATATACACACACATATATATATATATATATATATATATGTATATATGTATATATATAAAGCAGCTGAATGAAGAAAATCGAATCCGATACCTACCTCGTAATCATTTGCAATGCGAACTTCAATATCAGTTGATAAAATGTGACTCGAATGGATAGACTGAATGGAAATCAGGCAAAAGAAGAAAAAAACAAATGCAGATAAGCGTGTGTACGATAGATTGCTTCGGTTCGTAAACACATAAAATGTTGAAAATCAAGCATACATACCAAAATTGACAAACTAGAGAATTTAGTACATTAACAAACCAAGCAAAACAAAAAATATATAAATAAAATAGAAACAAATTTAAAAAAAGAAAACAAGAAAATAAATCAAATCAAAAGCTAGAAATCAAACCTATATAAGCCATAAATCTAAATAAAGAAACCCAATCCACAATCGATCAATAGATCTAATTTTTAATCTAAAATTGATGTTTAACGATCAAAACCTACATAAACACCAGGAAAGAACAAAACCACAAAGTACTAAACTCAACTGTTCCAGGAAACCAAATAATAAAAAAAGAAAAAAATTCGAGTAACGAAAAAAATATATGAGGACAAAAGAAAGCCCAAAACGAGAACTGACAGAAGGAACGAGAAACGAATTTGCATGCATGATAGAGGAAATACAAAAAAGAGAAGAAAATAGCCAAAAGAACGACGACAAAGCAATCGAAGCAGTAACGAAAATTGAAGAAAAACCATCCAACCAACGATGTGCATCATACTTGATAATCATGGCGACTGTCCGAATCCACTGATCTCGGTCCATGGTCTGAGTCTAAACCAAATAAACAAGAGAGCACCAGTCAATCAGCCCATCAATCCATCAATCGATCAATCAATCAATCGATCAATCAACGAACGAATTACGAACTGAGTAGACGAGAAACATGTCCCGTTGACCGGGACCGTCAGAACTGACCGGAAAACAAATCCTGGTAAGAACTGATGTGAACAGGTGAGCAATACCTTCATCAAAGTGGGTCATCGGCGTCTGAGAGGAGTATGCAGGCGACATGAGGCCCAGTCCAGCACCAGGAGTGAGCGGGTTGCCATGCATGGACGGAGTATGCATGGGCGAGTATGAGGAGTCACCACCGAACATGATGGACGGCGTGCCAGGTGTGCGCGGGGCCGGAAAGCCCGCGTGAGACGGCGTCTGGGGACTGGCTGTGCTGCTGCCGAATCCCTGCAATACGCGTACAATGAATATCCTTCATAGCACACTACCAACACGCACACACACACATACACACACTCACACAAAAACACACACTCACACTTACATGCAAACAAACACACACACACACATACACACACACACACACACACACACACACACACACACACACACACACACACACACACA
>QQSS02172171.1:0-32533 GCA_003687565.2 Craspedacusta sowerbii | reverse complement strand
TGTTTGGCTTGCGATCGCAATGTTTTGGGTCCCCCAATATGGCGGTGTGCGCTGCCTAATGGCTTCAGGATGCGTATCGGAAAACAATGGTAGTGCGCGCTCCATCTATTAAACCTCCTTGATATATATCCTATTTTTCTCAGTGGCGCTCAAAGATGAATCCAGGACTACGCGAAGACATTTAGCCTTACTAGATAAGAATAATCGCTGCTTCATATGTTCGAAAGAGTCTAAGATCAAGGGTTTCTTTCTAGGATACAAGAGTAACATTTCAGTTTTTGCAGCCTTTATAAGCCAAGAGCAAAAATTTGAAATTTTGTTGGACATGACAAACCTCAAAATTTTCGGACATAAATCACTGAATGCTGTAGCAGCGTCAATTTCTGTGCAATACGTCCGGGAAAAATCAAGAGAACAAAACACATGGGAAGTAAAATGGGACATCGCCAAAAAGTGTTCAGCTTGCAGGTGCTGTGCCCGCAGATGCAAGCTGTGGTCAACAGAGAAGCTGGAGATCCTGAATAGCAGTAGCGGTATTTTTTAATTGGCAAAGTGGGTAATAAGAAAGTTCAATTTAAAAGCTGTTTAACCTTTTATTTAGATGTGTGGCGTGGCTGATATCCGATTGTAAATACTTTATCCCTTCGTTAGATCCTTAGATCTTCTGATGATCGCAGAAATGCACCAATCAACAACAAAAAGATCTATTTTCCCCATAATTGTAATAGCAAGTGAATTCGAGGCGAAATCTGACAAGTGCATTTGCTGAAGACGGAGGCAACCTTTATGGTCGCAAGGCTAATCGAGTTGAGATTGCCACCAAAATCTGAGTCCGCGTTTATATTTTTACAAACAAATAATGAGAGAACACACTCACAAAGAGTACAGCTAACGATGGTCACGTATATCTTGGTTTCGGCTCATACTGATGATACCTTTATCGTCGGTCTGAATAAGTCTGCCAATTTTACATGGCAATCAAGCTTTAAAACATAGGAGGGATGACTGAATACATCAAAGCATAGGTAACTTCGTTGACAGAATACATGGACAACCTTTCAATTTTTAGCGAGAAGTTAAATCAATTCAAACCATAGTGAGTATGAATGAAAGGGTCCTCCCTGTGTTCGAACAATTTCAAAACATCTTTACCGTATGACATTTCAACAAAGAAATCGATATACTTCTATCAAAATACAAATCACATCTAAAATGTTTCTCTAAGATATTCCATCGCCAATAAATCGTAAAGTGCAATCTTGCATTCGATATAAATGCAGAATCGAAAAATTGGAAACCAAACGTAGTAAAAAAGTGCGTCCATCTGAAGGTATTCTTTAGCAGCAAATAATCAGGCTCATTAGCAGAGGTAGCACCATACTTCGGTCGAAATATAAATCACTTCTAAATTTACTATATAAGATATTCCATCACCGATAAATACCTTAATCGCCATACACTCAATGGAAATGCAAGATCATGAGTAGGAAACTAATACTAATGTGTGCGTTAATCTGAAGTGAGGCGTATCCAGCGACTAATAACGCTTTATTTTCCTCTCTAAACATTGGCTTTGAATTGGAGATTCTTATGTTGATGTCATGTAGGTGGTTTAATAGCGCAGCACATTTATCTTTTATACTACTGCTGTCTTATCTTCCTAAGGGTACACAGAGTTTTACTAATTCACTTGCTCTCGTCTTCGCTTTGGCAGAATGAAAGTTGAAAAAATTGACTAAAGACCTTGAAAGCATGAATAAGGTCAATTATAATGTAACAGAATGTCAAAATCAGATCTTAGTATTCAAAAATTAATGGCTAGAATGTGTTTAAGGAAAGTTCTGTTGAGGATCTTAATTCATTGATACCATGGGTACCTTTAGCCAAGCTTATTTATAAGCGAGTTTTCTCGGCAAATGAGAGAGCCAAGATAATTAGCTTTCGTAATAACACCACAGCTGGTGGGACTAGCAGATTGCATCGGTGTCTACACATGATGCAAGGGCGTCAACCTTATTGGATTTTCTTTCTGAACTTTGCTTTTCAAATGAACCTGGAAGCACTTTTGATGTTTTCATGACGTTTTCCAATGTTCTGCGTCTTCTGTTATATAAACCGTGGCATTTTAATGTGAATGTAGAGGTAGGTACACTTTGCACTTTCAGCACCCTTCGCATTTTCTTCGAAAGTTGAAAACACGACAACTCTGATCGGAATTCCTATGCGGCTTTGCTTTTCAGGTTCAAAAATAGGTAAATTGGAAAGACTCTCTTAATTGCGGCTGTATCTAAGCTAAGTTATGTATTGAGAAGACAAACAGATTCAAAAGCACCATATTAGCAAGCCAAGGCTCGTTAATTTAACTTAAAATACATTAGCGTAAATGCTAAGAAGGACCCAAATTCGAGCATGACAATTGCGGCAAAGATATTCTAAGCCGCAATATTGACACATTACTATTCGAAATGCTTAGTAAATATTGTTCCCGTCTTGCAAATAATTAAATTATCACAAATCGTAATCGCGTATAATTGGTATTATAGCCATGGAAAGCACATGATGTGATTGAGGAACCGCTTGTGCCCCATTCGAGCTGGAGCAAGGAGGAGGGTGTTAGCAGGAAAGACCCCAAACAAGCTCCCTGCAATACCATTGGGCAATCTATAAATAACAACTTCTTCCTCACAAGCTGTATATAAACCCCATGTATGTAAATAAGTTTAGAGGTTAAAGAGTAGTAGTACTACTAGTAGTAGAAGCAAAATAGCAGAAGTATATAACTCTCCTATAGTTCTGAGTTCCTTCCTTTCAACTCCACAATACGGTGCCTAAAAAAACCGACCACTTATACCAGCATTTTGCTTGTCCTCATCGTCTGATATTTATCCCGCGACCACCTCGGTTTTATAGTCAAACACGATTCTTCGAACGAAAGTTGGACGGAGCGATACAAACGGTGGAGCAGGGAGGTCGTTTGAATAAATAGCACACGCTTTGAATAGACATGGTTGCTGGGACCAGTTGTAGCGCAGACCATCTACTGAGTCTCCTGACGAAGTGACCAAGCCGATGGAAATTCGATTGTCCTTCCATGATGTGATGTTTACATCAAACCAGTTGTTAGACCGAAGGATCTGTAGAAGAAAATTTTGACGCAAAGTGACCTCCAGGCCTTGAAAAGCAACTGCGTTTATTTGAAGAATTAGCCTACAAATTTATTTTCGCATTTAATCGGGCAAGCTTTTCGCACCTCAAATCCTGACAGACTTCTTATGTCGAACCCGGTAGATCCAAGGGTACTTCTCTTGAAGTAGACGTACGCAAGCCAGGACTTCTCAGAGCGTATTTCTAAACCCCATGATTCTAGCAATGGTCCTGTCCATTGAATTGACTTGTCCCCATACGCGACATTTTGAGCAGCCAGGAACAGTCGGTCGGCAATGTCGGTCTTACACCGAGGATGGACTGCCCCGTGTGGGGAATCGTTGTCCGGCAAGTCCAACGAGACGGCCATGAACACGTTCGGCAGCTGTGAATTAGGGACATAACCGAACTCGGCTGTTTGCTTCCAACGAAGCACAGGAAACCCCGCTGCGCGTTTCGGGGAATACTGCATTGGTAGTCCAAGTGTGGCTAGCTATCCATAAAAAGGATAATAAATTATTTACGTTCCATTTCAAAACCTGGACAATGCAGTTTATACAAACAATCATAGTGTGACTGCTCTACATTACGTAAGTCTACATGACATTTAGTGGGTCATCTTTGTTCACGCACACTTATGTGAAAGCTTTTAAAATTCTTTTAATAATTCTAAATTAACACGCAGACGTTTTAGTTAAGGAAAGGCTTAAAGATCAGGCTCAACATATGTTGTTCTTTGTTTATTTTTTCATTTTCACTATAAATATGATATTATATTGTTTACAATTGTACTTAGTAGGCCTACGCATTTATGGTTATTTTTAATTTATAACTGGAATTATCTGCTCCATTTTTTAAATGCACTTCTTAAGGTTTATCAGCATTTCAAATATAAGGACTCTCTCATAAGCTCGGTCGAGAACTAGGTTGCTTGAGTTGCACACATTACACAAAAGCTGTTTGTGTACCTGAACAAATCCAAATGGAAACTCTTGATCAGTCTCGCTTCCTGTTGCTTCATTCCACTTCTGCCTCCAATCCTTTACCATGGAAGGAAAAGCGCAATTGTACTTATCTGGAACTAAAGCATTGGCCTCGCCCTGGTACCAAATGACTCCGTAAATGACCGTGGTAAGGAGCGGACTGATCATGGCATTCCAAAACTCACTGAAACCAGAAAGCCAGCCATGGAATGCCTGAATTTGCAAGTATAAAAAACTTCAAGTTCCGATACGCACATATAAATAGAAACAGTCCAAAGAAACAAGTAGCCATTACTCACGATGACCCGGTCATGTTGCATTCCAGCAGTGCATCAGGTGACGACCAAGCTTCAATGGGGCTACCTCCGTAACACGAAGATATTAGACCGACAGGAACGCCGTATTTGTCGTACAGTTTCCGACCAAACATCCAGCATATTGCTGAAAAATAGTTCCAGGTAGCGCCACCCACTGCATCTAAAACGAAATGTTCTAGTATTGGATTAGACTTCTATACATGATCAATAAATGAAGATGGATTTTAAGGTCACCGAATCATCTGCTCAAGCTTTGATTCAAGCAAACAGCTCCTTGCATTAGTTGATAAATACACAGCCAAACTTTTAAACTTCTCGGAATATTCTTGCCGCATGCCTTAAATAAGTAGAACTACATACAGCAATAGCGAAGCAAGTTGCAGCCATGTAGGTAATTCTATACCATAAGACGCCCTTTCCCATGGCTGAAGGACTTTATCTTCAGGTAGCTCCAACAAAGGCGTACGAGAGCCAAATCTGTCAACGGTCATCAAGCGGATATTTGGGTACAAATGTGCGCGATTGAGCTCATATTGCGCGTCGAATGCCTGTGGATGGAAAATTGCACAGACCTTGACGTACAAGGTCACTGATTGGCGCATGTAAAATTAGTATGACCTTAATTTTATTTTGCTTGGCCTTTTTAGTGAGGTAGCAATTAAATGACTATAACACAGCTCGCATTGTTCACACCTCGTGTATGCTATCACAATTTTTGGGAGAGCTCTATCGGATCAGATTGGTTTTCCAATCTTAGTATCCGCTTTCTGAGTGCATGAGTGATTACGAACAGTTAGCACGGTCTCCACTAAAACGAAATCGAAATAGGCAAAACATCAAATTTAAATTGATCACACAGAGTAGTTCATGAACTTCTATTTGGGTTCATTGTATTTTATAGAGCCAACACATTATTTACAATGCTTTCCTTAGTCACATACCAATTGCATGCGGTTTTATCCAAATTTGGTTTATTCGTATGTTTATGAAAGCGTAAACAACAATAGAGGAAAACCCAGTTTTGCACTTGGTTGCGCGGCCTTACCATGTCCATTGTCATCACCATGTTACTTTGTCCTCCGCAAAGCCAAACGTCACCAAACAAAATATTGGTGAGTTGCGCAACTTTGCGCCTTGTGTCGGATCCATAGCTGACAGCTGTCAGGATGTATGGACCTCCACTTTTAACTGGTGGAAGCTTGACGCGCCACTGTCTCTTTCCCTTGTATTCTACAAAGTAAGATTTACCACTCCTCAGCTGTCCTGTTCATTCATACGCAGGCGGAATTGATCATTAGCAAATTCACAATTATCAGATTCACCATTGTCAGCTTCAATGTGTGACCAGATTTATCTCCCCTTCATTTTCCCTAATCGGTCCACTTCTCCCATTTTCTTGACTTCGCTTATGGTAAAGACGTCACCGGTATGAACCTACCGTGTACTCCTCAATAAGCGCTACATTACGATTGGTCTCATATGACGTAATGTCGCGGCAGTTTTACTTACAAGATGGCGACCGGTCTGCATTCGCAGTGGATGGAGAAGCTTTCGCAGGCATGTTATTGTTTAATTATTATTTATCTTTTTTGGCTAAGTCTGACTGTAAACCAAACCCTGACCGTAAATATAAGACTAGCTCTAACCCTAACCGTTTCCCAAACAAGCTCGAGCAATCCATAAGCAATAAAAATTTTCTATGAATTAAAAAAGAAATTATTCGAAGACAATTAAGTAAAGTACATATCTTGACGTTCCATGGCCATACTGACCTTCGCGGCATGTTGCATGATCAATTGCGGGTTGAGGAGAAAACGGTAGATTTGCGGTATTAGTTTACAGAAGCTTAACTATTTACATAAGCTTACCACTTCCAATGTCGTTAGAGTGCGCTTTGCAGAAAGTCAGGTAGGCAGTCAAAGGGCTCAGTTATTCATTAATGAGCAACAGCTTCCTTCAAAGATACACGTGTGATTGTTACCCAAAATCTCCCGAAAGGTCACAAGCACAACACTCTTAATGAGCGTATTTGGTGCAAATAAATAATTTCTCCTTACCAACGGTTACCGTAGTCTTGTTGAGTCCATTCGCTGATTGCCTTTGAATCGTGAATTCCACTGGTCGGTTGTCGTCCCGGTAGCCCCAAACAAGAGCTTGCTTCGGGGCTCGTTGCAAAACCATATTACTTGAATAATGATTTGCGAAGCGCAAGTCACCACGTGACACATCGGTGAACACTACAAACACAAGTGCTCTCACTCCAACCGTCGTCCAACTTGTAGCCATGGGTTTGGGATTCATGTGGTAGCTGCAGCGACAACCCAGATAAAAGCCTTAAAGCAAAAAGTGCGTCATTACTAAGTCAAATAAGGTACCAACCAAACTCAATACCTGCTTTCCTTCACTTGTCGTCTAATGTGAGTCAAAGTCACTGTCGGTATTCACTAATAAACGACTATAACAATAAGATTTTCATACATCAAGTCGTAAATCGAAGGTCATACGTTGTTAGAGGCTCATGCCATCACGATTTTTTTTTTTTTTTTTGCGTTGATTCACAGGCCAGGTTGTTACAAAGCGGTATGAAATGTTTCCAATTCCTGAAGTGCCTCGTGAATTCCATACCCAAGTTCTCCCAGTTAATAGGCAAGCTAGCAAGTGGCATTTACTTTTAGCTGTGTTGTGATCCCTGCGTCGACATTGTAGTCAATAAGCCTCACCGATTGTCAGTCTGCTTTTCCAAATCTAGCTTTCCCTTAACTACGTGGAATAAGGAATTGCAAGCTGCTCTACGCTTTCACTTTAACTCGTCCGCATTTAAAAACAAAGCCACAGCGATGCTGACAGGCATAAAGCTAGTCATACATACATTACAGACAGGACGTATGGTAGAAAGGTAGAAGAGAGGGAAAAACAGAAGTACCATGGCGCGTTTGAAGATGCTGGCAGATACACTGGCAGGAAAATAGACGGGGCGGATAGATAGAAGATATGCACAGATTAACAGAGACTCAGACTAAACGGCAGGAGAAAGCAATGCAGAAGTGGAGAGAAAGTTGATAAGCTATGAACGTAAGAGTTGAAACAATCCCGTTCGTATTGCATTATATCACTACCGAATCGATGATAATCTAAGAATCTAAGTGACTCACTCCGTTGCGTACTACAATGGCTGCTTGAGATGAAGCATCATTTACGGGTGCAAATCAGAGAGAGATTAAACAACTTGCTGAGGGGGAGTACTCTTTGCTGAAATTCTGCCACAGCCAATCAGCTGCATAATCTAATTCATCTTTCAAACGCACCGAGATACAGTTTTGTAATGACAAAAGTTTTCAAATACCTTGAACATGTGCAAACTTTGCGTGACTACTCGTGTCACATTATCCTATTTAAAGTGAGGCTAAAAGTCTAGAAAACGTATTTGAAACTTAACAGTACCTGCACACAAGAGAACCCCCAACCTCTTCTCCTTCTGATATACCTTATTGGGGATCTACCCCTTTCTATGATATTACTGGCTAATCCAAAAAATGCATCCTGAATAAACAAAGAAAAAATAAAAATAAATAAAATTGGTGTTGATCGATCCAATATAACAAACCTGGGAACAAGCAGAACTTACTTGATAAAAATACCTTCCCGCCAATTTATCAAAAGCATGCAAATATAAACATGGAATTTGTCTAGCAAAGTGTGCGTGCTTCAATTCCTAATAGATGCATGTAAGTTTGAATATAAGTATTGACCCTTCTAGCGTCAATATTTGCGCATCTGCGCGTTTCCTTTCTTGCAAAGCCTCTGGTTGATGCAAGTTACTGAAATCGCATAAGAAACTCGCCTGGTATAGTAAAGGCAGCGCGTTTGTTCTTCGATCAATCTACTTGATAACATACTATGTTGTAGTTGCAAAGAATGTGACCATATTTTAACAAACTTATATTATCTGTATGACTAATAGCCAAATCGAAGACATCAATCAAATTAATCATGATTGAAGTGGGGGTAATCGAGTAATCAGGGGTGAATTAATGAAATCACTCATATTCTTTTACGCATTCTTAAAAGTTGGTTCCAATTCGGTCTTGAGTGAAAGTTTACGCGAATAAATTTTGATTTGCATGTTTCCCATTTATTGAGCAGCAAAGAAAGAAGCACCACATCAGCTAATGGAAATGGATTTTCTTAATATTGCGTTTCTACTAAACTCGTGATTAGCAAAATAATCACAAGCTCTTTGGACGAGTACTGCTCATATTCACACAGTATTACTCGTACACATCTTCGAGTTTTCCTATCGTGAGCAGGTAGAGTAATAACACGGTTTAAAAGTTGGAAAACTTGAATAGAATTGCTCCTTTTTATCTGAACTGCTATTCGGAAAAGCTTTTCGTGCATGGTTTGAGGCAAAATGAAACACTGCAAATAGAAAATTTGGGCTACCCGTTCTGTTTCTGGCTGAAAATTAAATAGGCCACCCAGATATATAACTTAGCTGGATAGAAAGTTTTTCCAGCTTTTAAATTGTGTTGTTACCCGGGAATCGCATGCCCG
Source organism: Craspedacusta sowerbii (assembly GCA_003687565.2). NCBI lineage: Eukaryota > Metazoa > Cnidaria > Hydrozoa > Limnomedusae > Olindiidae > Craspedacusta > Craspedacusta sowerbii. The sequence goes on along the minus strand of QQSS02172171.1, from coordinate 23,535 downwards.
TTTCCGGATTTAAATGAAATCATATCAGAGTCGTAAGCTAGTAGCCAATATATAATAAATATCAACTTCTGAGATCAATGGATTCCCGTAAGTTTCCGTAACAGAGAATGGTGGAACCATAAACGCTGTTTTTGGCTTATTGATGCACTGCTGATGATCTAGAACAAAAGTGAAAGTGGCACATTGAAGGACCCCGTAAAGAATAAGTAGAGCTCCCATGTTCCACTTCTAAAGTAAAAAGAGCTGCTGTTTTTTATTTAAGTACCATTTATGCCAGGGAGTACATTTGCCTGAATTACAGTACGAGTAGAGTTTTTGTTAGTAAAGTCTCATTAATCGTATCATGGAACAATTTTTGGAGGTGAAGGATTAATCGACTCACAAACTCCCTACTCACTTGCAAGTCCTTTCATTTACTGAGTAACAACTCCTATGGCGTGTGTTGACGAATAGCGCCTCGGATATATTGTCTCGGATTATAGTGTTTATAATCAACCAAACCGTTGGTTGTAAAGGAATTTAGACTAGGCACAAGTTGCTTCAGTAAACTTTAGAGTCATGCTACTGCTACTAAAGGGAAGAGGTACTGCATTTCTCGAGGGATCCTCTAACAATCAGTGGCTCTTCCTGGTTTCATAAAATGCGGTTACATGCCGGAGTCAAAAGATTTATTGATCTAGAACGTCGTTGGAGGAAACTGAAAGTACCACTTACAGTTTTAATGTCCAAGCAAGACTTTTTAAAGTGAAATTCAACAATCAAGCTGGGGTTTCAGAACGTCACATCAGTTAAGGGGTTAGACTTCTAAGGTCTAAAGTCGTTAGTGGTGTTGGCAATGCTTTTGCGTTAGGATCTGCCTATAAAACGTGGGCTTCTGCATTTCATGTAAAGATAAGAGCCGTTTTGTCAAAAGTGTCATTTTCTTTGTTGAAAAATTTCTTGGTGAGTTCATTTTCGTATGTTTTATCTACTAAACATCTTCATTCTGTTAAGTTCTTCATTTCTGGAGGCAGCTCATAAACTTCATCGCAATTTGAAATTACGGAAGTCGTCTCCAGCTAATTGAATTTTTTATTTTGGTTTCGATTCGTACATGAAACGAAACACCAACACGTAACAAAATGAGTCTTACGCGAAGTACAAGAAGCAGCGAAATTCTATCGCAAGAATGATCAGGTGAGGTAAAATTACGTACTATAATAACTATTCTATGCAACAGAAGAATAATATTCAGCAAATGTGGAACGGCATTAAATCAATAATCAACATAAACAAGAAGAATCAATTTGCCGCATCAAAGATATTGGACCAAGACAACAACTCGATCACAAAGCTCTATAATATTGCAAATGCATTTAATGATTATCTTTTCTCGGTCTGGAAACACCTTGGCGCTGAGATACCAAACTCGCCAACTCGTTTTATTACTTACATCCCTTCTCGAATTAACGATTTTTATAACCGACCGACTAGATCAAGATCGCGGAAATTATAAACCCACTGAACGCTTCTAGGGCATCCGGATCTAATAGCGTTCTTACAAATATTCTAAAAAGCGGTCGTCTTCAATGGCAGCACCGATCTCAATTATTATTAATCAGTCTTTCAAGGAAGGTATTTTCTGGATATATTAGAGCTTGCTAAGGTTGTACCTGTCTACACATCTGGTCCCACGGAAAAATGCGTTAATTATCGACCTATCTCGTTGCTCTCTCATTTTAAGCAAAGTAATCGAGAAAGCTAATTAAGCTAGTTAATCTTGTTAGTTAAATAAGTGATATACTAGACGTTGGCGAATTCGCGTGTAGCTTGCTTTTGGATTTGCAAAACGCTTTTGATGCCGTTAATCAAAAAAAAAATTTCTTACAGAAGCTGGAAGTAAACGGAATTCGTGGCGATTAGCTATCGTGGTTTTCTTCATAAATAATAGCACGAAAGCAATTCGTTTCTATCGAAGTTCCCCAAGGTTCCGTGTTAGGGCCCCTACTGATTTTTGTTTATTTCAATGATTTTCCTAAGTGTCTGTCGTTTAGTTTTGCTAACGAAACAGTTATATATTTTAGAGGTTTATCTCCTGAGCGCTTGAAATGACACATGAAATTTCAATGATTCGCTCTGAGCCAACAAATTATCTCTAAACTACAATACAACATAAAAAATTCTAATTCAAAGTCACCGTTTACAAGGGAACTTAAAACGTTATTGGCAGCTGCGTATGCGTAACTTCAGATATATGCGCACTTTTAAAATTATACGCATTTTATAACTTCTGGTTTTCTATTGAGTGTACAGGGGCGATTTATTGAAATATTTGTTGTTTGGATGGAATAATCTTTGGCAATAATTTTTAGATGACATTATATTTCGATCGAATTATGGTGTTACATATACTGGCAAGCCTTACAAGTCGCTGCATACATATTTGTTGTTGTTATTGTTAACTTTTGGTGTCCTATACTCGATCGTGCACTTTGAGTGAGTGTAACGGATGATTTAAAGATTAATTTGGTGATGGAATGACTTGACCAATTATTTTTTGTCATCCTATGTTTATAGATGTATTGTGTAATTCTTTTTGAAATTGCGTCTCACTTTGTAGATGCTTTGCAATCTTGTTGACTGATGATAAAGTCTGCATTACTATGAGTCGCTAACAAGATAGACGAAAACATTAGTTGTTCACTTCGTGAGAGAGTACTGTAATGTGCTTGTGTAGAATATAAACGCGAACTCAGATTTTGGATCTCAACTCGATTAGCCCTGACGCTATAGAAGATGCCTCCGTTTTCAGTAAATGTCTTTACTCATTCAGTTTTCACTTCGAGCTAACTTGTTTTTTTTCTGGAGAAAAATAAACCGCGTTGTTCTTGCGCTGTTTGTTCTTTTTTCAACTCTGAAAAGAAAGGAAATTGAGATAAAGTGGCCGTAAGATGTACATCTGATATGACAGTTGCGTAAATGGTAGGTATTAGCCTTGGAGAAGATGCTATCTCATAAGATATTTAACATCAATAAGTGATAAAAGAAAGAAAGAAATTCATCCGCTTCAAAATTCGACCAAAGACTTGCTATCTTAGTAGCCTGGGAGATTGAGAATCACGCAATTTTATTAACATTCTTTCCTCCAACCTAAATTTTCTGAATAAGGGTTTCCTTGTTTTTTTGGAAATGGCTTGCACTTAAAATAGGATGTATATAACTTTACTTACTTATCAAGTTCTTCGAGCCATCTTCTTCATTCTCGATGAAACCGAATTTGACTCGATGCTCAGTTTTTATTAACAGATCATCTCACATATTTACGTGACTTCTGTTGACTTACATCCCCGTACATCTAGACCTGCTTGTCCAAATTTTTTGTCGAATTTACTTCTCCGCCATGTTTTGACTTGAAGTTCACAATTGAAAACTTTAAATCTTACGTAAACTTACATAAACGCTAAATTACCGGTGGTACTTCTTTAAAAAGGCTAATGTTCATATGTAGGATACCAAAAGACGACTCCGAGTTGAGATTGTGTATGAGGCAATCCACCATGGCATTAGGATTTGCTACAATTGTAAAGAAACAGATCAGACAGTACTGTCTGCCTGGAAAGTTTATCTAGAAGAAAAATTTATTTTCTCACAGCAAGGGATTGTATACAATATCTTATTGCACATTACAGCGAAGAACCAATGAAAGGAAGTGGTACTCGATTCAGCATAATACTACAGTATTCATATGAAAAGGATTCGCCCACGTAGCAGTAGCTAATATATATATGAGGAAGCCACCTTTGCGATTCGTTCCTAGTTACTCAAGTAAGGATAAGGATGTATTAGAATTGATTGCATGGATACCCCCGCGGCGCACGGACGAACGCCATATCATCAGCTAATTCTTCAGCAATCGGTAGACGAAGGTGGTATCCTGGACAGTCTCGCAAGTCATCGAGATTTTAGCTTGTCTATCTAATAAGGCCCTTGTTTTAAACTCGGAAATGCACTTAAGTTTATTGAGAAAGTTAATGCTTTGCATACTATTATAGGCAGCATTATGAAAAACGGTTTTTACTATTTCCAGATGCACGATGGAATTAAGTCCACTGCGTTAAATTGCCAAAAAGCACACAGTCGTACCTCGATGTGCGACCGCAACTTCTTTAAGCCCTTTGGTCGTAAGTTGATATGGTTATACGGCAAAGCATAATAGGAATAAGCATGTAATTGCCACTTTACTGCTTCGTCACACAAATCCTGCTCACATCTTATTGTAATCGCAAATAGAGACACACGCTTGTTGTAATAGCTTGTCGTAAATCAAATTGGTCATAAATAGAGACATTCGTCAGTCGATGTACCTCTGTAATTTCAATAATTGAGCAATTCTAACTTTTTATTACCCTTAATTGCGTTTATATGCACATCTGCCTACATAGTAATGGTTTATTTCTTATTTCGGCCTTAAAGTGCGATAAACCTCAGTGATGCAACAAAAGCAACAAACACAACAGCAACTAAAGCAATTACAACAAAACCCAATAGGAAAAAAACAACATAAGCGTTATTTATTTTCTAATAAATTAATTTTCTTCGTGTCCGAAAATCTCTCCAGGTGTATTATGTACCGGAGAAATAAAAAAAATTCCCGTAGAGGATAAGGTCATGATCCTTGTTCGTAAACGGAAGTGAGGTTCTAGAATAGACAGTTTTCAGCGCACAAGGGATTAAAGCTAGGAGCGCTGCTGTTCAGTGTGGGCATACTGTGCCCGATATGGCATACATTCACTAAAAATAAAGGTTAACCAGGTTGGTGCATGAAAGTCAAGTTTTTCTGTCTGCAAAAGCGTTCGGGCTTAGCACGTAAGAATATATTCCTTTCTCCTTGATTAGGTTTTGTATGCAGTATGTAGTTAAATCTTTCTGTCTTTGCTTTGTTGTTTTTGCTGCCTTTGTTGTTGTTGTCGGTGTAGTTGTTTTTGTTTTTGTTGTTGTTGTTGTTGTTGTTGTTGCTGTCGTTGCTGCGGTTGTTAATGTTAATACCGTATTAGTTGCTTTCAAAACAGTTCGCTTTTGGATTTTTCCGAAACAACTCGAATTATGTAAGCTTCCTTCGTGGATTGTTTGCAATGTATTTCATTTACTAAAGTTCTTGACCGTCATCGCTACATCTAAAAACTAATAAACATTTAAGACAAAGATATTTTTTGTTTACGTGGGTTCCTCGGCTTTATGATTTGTGATTTATATTATTGTGGGAAAGCCAAACTGCCCAGTTCCAGTCTTATCTTGCTAGAACGGAGGTGCGTGGACTATAATTCATCCTATTCAACATGCGATACTTTGAATCTATCTGACTTGAGGTTCATTAATAAGCAAGTTGTGGTTACTTTAACGTTTATTCAGCATGTCAAAAAATAAGTGACTTTCATTGTAGGATGTGAGAGAAAAGTTAAATTTCCTCGTTTATTATTCATATGGAACGAGAGCAGTCCTTAGGTTCCAGCATTGATGTTAGAGATCTGATATTTTGCGGCTAAAGCGCAATGTATGAAACCTGAGGAAGGATTTTGGTAAGTCTTAATCATTGTAATGGGTATTTTTTTTTTCAAAGTTCTTTCTACCAACACGACCGTTGAGGCACTATGATGATTTTTTGCCGTGTTATTTATTTCCAAAAACAATGCTGAGTGTAACATCTTGAAATAATGGTCATCGAGGAAGGCATTTGCATAGTTCCGGACTAAGTTTGCATACATGATTTCGTTCAACGCAGGCTGGGTCATCGAGAACAAAAAATATTATACGGTAGTCATTGGAAACTTTGGAGAGGTCATCGGCAAACAGTGCATCATTATGAAAGTGGTTATGTTATGGTTATGAAAGTTGGGCTGTAGAGTACGGTAATAGTAATACCTATGGCGGCCGCGCAATGTGTAATGCTTTTGAGATGCTAACTGTATTATCAGGATTCTCATCATTTCTTGTTACTTTAGAGCTTATTAGAGAAAGCATGATTGCTAAATTTCTGATCATAAAAAAACACATGCTATTTGAAATATCTTCAACCGTTTGCTCTGTTGAGTTTCCAAGGAGATTTTTTTCCCCTCCTTGTCTTCTCGTATGTTCTAGTTTGGGCTGACCATTTTTCTAAACGAATCGTAATATTTTTGTCATTTTAAACTTTAACGGCTATTGCGCTGGATGGACTAGCCATTTTCATTTTTGCTTTCCCAAGAGTACTCCATAACTGGCTAATAGATCGCACGGTGGCTTTTTTATTCTTCTTTTAGGTCCGAAGTCTCCCTTTCGTAAGACCACGTTGCTTTCTTTACGTCTCGCGAGGAGGGTGGCTGCTTAGCGGCATCATGTGGTCATATCTCATGTGGCTACTGACAGGGTATTCACTGGCTCAGCAGCCTAGCATTGGTGGAAGTCAACAAATCAGTAGGTTTTTTCGAGGTTCTGATATGCTTAGGCGAATAGACATTTAAGCAGATATGCAAGCAATCTTGCATATTGCAGATAGCTAGCTAGGCTGGTTCGTTCATTGGTTGGTTGATTGATAGGTAACTAGGTAGCTAGGTATGAAGGCAAATGTTCTGATACGTAGTTAGCTTAGAATTTACCTAGCAGGGAAACTGAATTCGAAGTTGCAAAAAATAACTTTATTCATTGAATATTGAGTTTCTACGACGAACAAACGCTTTGTCTGTGTTATTTAAGCTGATTTTTTATTGTTTTATCAGACCCAGGCGGTTCAGGCTTAGGAGAACCTAACATTGCACCGACGCCAGGTAAGAATTTTTCAGGAGATCAGGCGCTGAACTTTGCGTGGTGGATTAGCATGCGTGTTCGATGTTAAGCAAAGCTACCGGTATGTTGACCTTTTGCATGAAAAACGTTTTCTGAAGCGGATTGTGTATGGAATTTACTTTGTCGTGAAATAAGTGCCCTCTTAGCGAAATTTAATTTTAGCTACCACCAAGAAAAATTTCATTTTAATTTGATCTGCGGACAAGACTCTGCTGAGATTTGATAGTGAATATTTTTTAAATTAGCTATTGAGACTCTAAATTTGCAAATTCGACTCAGAGCTATCGCCTCATAGAAATCTTTGAAAGCCTAAAATATCTGAAAATATAATTAGGATTTCGATTTCTTAAATTTGCTACAAAGCAAATGCAATAGAGTATTGCCATGGTGCTAAGTTCTTAAAATTCTAAGAAGTTCTGAAATTTTTAAAAATTTGCCATATACGTATTTTTATCTCCAAATTCATTTAGCTCAATTAATAAATTATCGCGGCTGCCTCCGATACCTAACTGTACGGTGCTTAATGCTTACTACGCTAATTAAAGAAGGGCTAAAACCATGAGCTGGGCGCATCTATAATAAATAATTTTGCACCAACATGGAGGTGTACCTGGCTTGCATAGCGAATTATCGAGGAATAGATGAAAGAGTAGGTGGCAAGGATGCGGCTAGAAGTTTTGAAAGTGAAACTGTATTTATTTTCAAATCTTGTTTAGAAGTTTCAGCATGGAGCAATTCATCCTGGTCATCATGGAGTGCATGCATGGGGATGGATGGTGGAACATGCGGGAATGGTTACTCGAAGCGTGAACGAAATGTCTGCGATGAAGCTACAAACAACGATGAGCTCTCCGTGTGCGGAAACCCTCCAGGTCACATAATAAACTGCTTCAAGCCGTGCCCAGGTTTGTGACCTGCTTTTCATTCCTCTTTGCCTCAGCTTTCCAATACCGTAAAGCTACCATATACTCCTCAATCTGCGATTGATCACGCCGACATGCTGCAAAGGTCAATACGGCTGCGGTACACTTACATTAACTTCGAATAAATTTCAGAAAAATTTTCAATTGCTTGAGGATTGCTCGAGCTTGTTTAATAGACGGGTCATAGTTAGGATAAGGGTAAGGGTTAGTATTGTTGCAAGAGTTTGGGTTACAGTCAGACTACCCTACAAACAAATAAATGAATAATAAATACATAAAGAAAATAAATAAATAAATAAATAAATAAATAAATAAATAAATAAATAAGTAAGTAAATAAATAACATGCGAGCAAAAGCTTCTCTATCAGTAACGATTGAAGACCGGTCGCCATCTTGTAGGCAGAACTGCCGTGAGATTACGTCACTTCAGACTACTGACCATGAATCGTTTATTGAAGAGTAAACGATAGATTTATACCCTCTTTGCATAGAGACGCAATCGATGTGAGTGTGCGATTTTCGTTTGGACAATGTTGTTCCTTTTGGCTATTGATTTTCGTTCTTTGCAATTTGGCTTTGAAGCTCCCATGTGAGTATCGATTGAGTGTATGGTCAAATGTTTTTGGAGTCCACGTTCATGATAGATGCTTAGTAACCGCAGTTTTTCAAAATATGCAATTGCAAATATAGCTGGTTTTTGGAACTGCCCTGCATATATTTTGATCAATGGGATAACATATTACGAAAATAAGTGAAGCAAACACCTGAAGTAGCGTTTCAAAACGAAAGATATAATTGAAGACAAAGGCAACTAGTTTCACAATCAACATCATTTAAAAACTCTTCTCGACTGCTGAAGTTGAATTATTGATTTGATAACGTTCATCTACCTGCTATGTTTTTTAATTTAAAGAATGATATATTTGTGGGCTTTCAACCTGACCTGAACATTGCCCAACGTGGTTTGCTGCCCACGCGATCAGCAACTTCGCTCCGTGCGTTTGGCTTGTCGTGCTTACGTTGCTTGATCTTTGGTGTCAAAATCGTTCTACAGAGTTCGCAAATGAGACCCATTATGGAAAGGTCTGCATCACCCATTCTTTATGCATCACTGTCAGAAGAGTAGGGTTTTGCTATAGCGTTTCGCAGTTTTCCCTTCCAAAATTATGAACATTACAAAAAATTAAGCTTTCTCCCGCTGTCTTTGTCGGATTCCCTGCTTGTCCAATGTCTTCCCAAAATTATGATAGCTTAAGGTTTTGCACAGAAGCTCTCTAATTTATTTACTTAACTTGGAAATTCGACTTGCTTCTAATGCACAGAAAGCGCACAGTGCCTGGCCCGATATGGAAATATTCATATGACCTAACACGCGCGTGTGAAGATGTGAGCATCGATGGACCGCTGCGTGTGTTCTCTGTGCAAACTACTTCGCATGATTCTCGAAAAGACCAAGCAGAACTGAAAAATTTCCTCTGAAGGAAAAAAAATAATTTCCTGAACATGCGAAGATAAATTTTCTTGTCATTCTCGAGCCAGCAAGCAATCTCAACAACAAGAACAACAACAACAACAACAACAGCAAGTCTTTATTTCCCTCATTAATGCTCCGAAAAGTAACAAGGCATGCACACTTTGAGCATAACATGAAAAAACAAAAGATAGACTAAACAAAACTGCTGATATTATGTGGTTAAAGTGTGGCTAAGAAATTGGAATTCATAACGAATTAAGATGGAGGGACATCCTCCTAGCCAGGGCTAATAATATCGAGGATGCAACTCACCATTTCTTACTCAGAAATAATTAAAAAAAAAAATTCGTCTTCATGGTAGGCATAAAACTCTCTAATTAAACCTGAAGTAATTACGTTTTCTTTTTCGCTTTCTAAATTTGAAGCAAAATACATGCTTCAAATTGGTCTGTTAGTTAGACAGAATTCCCATCGAATCAGGAAAAGAGGTACAATTTGCCCGAACGAGTTAGGCCATGAACGTTCAGCAGAAGCGTTCCGATTTACAAAGGGACTTTTGAACAACAAAGTTATAAGTTAGAGCAGCTTTGAGAATAACACTTTCTGTCATGTAACCTTGACTTTTAGAAGGATTAGTGCCTTGGATTTATAATTCAACTTTATGATATGTGAGCTTTACATCAAATGCACGAATTCTTTACGCAGACTTCAATATTTCATAGAAAAATTATTACTGCTAGTTTAAAATTGTGAAGAGCAATCTTAACTCATCTCCGCATGGAGAAATGCACATTGAGCCTAGTTGCACTTGATCTGATGATAGAATTTCTACTTGTAATCATTTTATAACACTTTAAATTGTTGCTGCGGTATTTTGCACTCAAGAATTATTTTTTTTTTGCAATTTGTGTACCAGCTTTTGTTTGTTATGGAATATTGTTACCATTGCAATTCGAAAGACTACATGATAAGTCAAGGATGCAAAAACACATTGTAACTTACGTTAAGATCACTAGATCTTTATGTCATTTGGATTGCTAAACGTTTGTGCATTTGTTGTAGGGCCATGCAAAACTATGAATGAAGTAGTTCTCGACAACTTCACGTTAACTAATAGCCAGGATGCTCCAGGTACCTCCAAGAAGTCCTTTGTTGCACAAGTTTCATTTCAAGATCAGGTTAGTTGGGCTGCCCATGGCATTGTTTCGGAATCTCACTAAAACATTTTTGAATGTGTGTAACTAGTAGCAGGAGCAGTGAGTCGGCAACGCGTGCCTCTTCGAAATCATTAGGTTTTGTTAAAGTGAAGACTCTCTTGCCTATTCACCACGTAATACTGCAAGTAACGTTATTTAATAAAGACCAGCATCTTATAGCAATGTCTGTCCGATTTATTTTTTCAATAGATCTATCAGTAGAAACGGCTGCATTTATCAGCAGGGCGGTTATTTGTTCCATAATTTACTGCGAAAGTTAGTTTGTTTATAATGTTTGATTTTCACAAAATTACCATCAGCGCTAGAACAGGTATTCAGTTCAAAAGTTATTCAGCTGAATTTATTTATTACTCAGTTGTTCAGCTGAATTTATCGAACGATGATAATTGATGGCTCTCAGAGTTGCCCTCATACAGGGCTCAGTTTTGTTGCATTGCGTTGGATCGAGTTTGGTCAGGGTTGTTATGGCTGTGTCGCTTCCATTCCTGTTTGGTCGCGTTGGGTTGGGTCGAGTTGGTTGCGTCGGGCATGGTCTGTACGATTGAAATAGCGGGGCCATGCAAGTACTGGTGTAACAGCTGATGTAAGGATGCCATGGTAGACTATATAAGAGTGACTTGTATGCAGAAAGAAAAAAGAGAACGTCTTATACCAAAGTAAATGAGGAGGACAGAGTTTTACGGTCACATAGTCATATAAAACTAGTTAGTTTTCAGTCTACTCGCAATCCATGGACTAAATATAGTTGCTATTTAGGCTGAAGGAACCTCGTGTTCGTTGACCTTTCTTCGGCTCTCAACCTTTGCAGGAAAGATGGCTAGTTCTCCATTGCAGTAAGAGATAGCACATGATAGTTCCTCATATTCTCTGCGGCCGTGGCCTATTCTCACTGCAATCTGGTTAGAATAGTGAGTTTTGTGTTCCCGGCTGGCTATCAAAAATTTCTCTTTTATTTATTGGTGAAGTACGCAATTTGCTGAGCCTTGCGAGCACAAGCGCGATATCTAGCGAGTGCATTTAAGAGACCTGAGAAAGTTGTGGTTGCCAGTGGGTCAACATGGGTCGGTATGGCAGTATGAGCCACTCTTTTGACAACTCTTTTTTAGAATCTTAGTCGCTTGACAGCTGCTTCGAGCTAAAGGTTTCTTTCAAGCTGGGCACAAAGACTTAGTATTTTTGCTTCAGAACTCCATTAAAACTCCTAGGGTCTTAGCTTAGACTCCTAAGACTGAAGTTTTTCTCTAAGCTCTCATACTCATATGTTAAAAAGAAAATATAATTTTTGTTGTCTTTTGCTTGATGCTACTTCTAAACCACGCTTATCTTTTGCTCATATAATTTAGCTTCATCTGGTCAGCTTGGCATCAATAGCACCTGTGCAAGGCAGCGGACCAACGGAACTATGGTGGAGCTATTCCCAAGATGGCTTTACTTACAGTGACCCCATGCTGATCAAAATATCTCCGGTATTTGGGTTGCATAGTTAATACCAAGCGTACTTAAGTGTTGTTATGATACTCTTGTATTGCTCCTCATCTTAAAAACGTATGTACAAAGAATTTTGTAATTGAAGGATTGAAGTGTTACTTGCTAAATACTTTTTCATTTATTAGCGGTCAGGTGAAAAGCTTCACCTGAGGAATGGTCACACAAACCCTACTGCCATGGGCACTGACGGATCCAATTTAGATTCACGGTCAACTTTAGCATCAGCAAAAAGAAATAATACGCGAGTAATTAATCACGACGGGATAGTCTTGTGACGGAAATAAGTAGCGATCCTTTAAGTGATGGTTAGCTTCATTCGTGAGGCCCTTGCCGTCAGACCAGGCATGATCAAGTATAATATGCAATATCTCTCTTGTATTGAGGCAGACTTAAAAGGAGGTTTCATGATGTGGATTGGGACTCTACGTTCCTTTCTTTTACATGCTTTCCAAGACTGACGATCGTATTTAAATCTGGTCTGTTTAAAGCCCAACACCCTCTAATAAACCCCGAATCCACAGTTACAATGATCGTACCAAAAAAGAAAGCTATAAACAGTCAGCAGTCTACTACAATCAACTTGTACTCTCATGGCTTACTTCGGAATCAAATAGAGCAATCAGAATTAAATGGAGCAAAGTTAACACCGATAACATTCCAATGAGCTTGTTGCAATCTCGAATAGGCCTGTATACTAAAATGCTGCAAGCTTACGGCGATTTTTAAACGTGAAAACTAAGAGAAAACTTTACCACAGTGAAGAACGTTTGCTTAGCACTTACTGTTAGCTTCAAATTTAATATTAATTTTATTTTATTCAAAATAGGACCTTATGCTCCTATTAATCTTCAATTATCATTAAAGGCCACAGTATCCTCATACTCGCTTTGGCCTTAGAGTCTGACTTTGTCAAACACGTCTTGAGAAAAGTGCTTATTTCTAAATAAAGCTTAACTAATTAGCAATCTCGGACCAGGGAAAGTTAAAAATGCTGTTAATGTATCACACATGTTTTATAGTACTCAATAAAGATTCACATTCACGTTCTCGACAGCTTTTTTCAAATTGCGCAGAAGTCGACAAGTGCATGTTCCTTTACCCACACACCGTGATAAACTTTCAATTTCCTATCTTTGATTTATAAGGTGTTATGTGAAGTAATAATTGTTATTTGCTGGGGTGCATTCCTACTCTCACATTGCTTATCCTTACAGTAATCGTTTGGTTTACATTGGCACGGCTTTCTCGTCTATTTAGAGCAATGCAGGAGGCAATGGTGGTGACCTTTGGAAGGACAGTTTTGTTTTTGCAAGTTATTTTCAGTTTAACATAACTACAAACCGTCTCATTTCCGAAGTCTTGAGAATAATTGCCAGGAATTGTTGTAAGTGGTTAACTTTGCCTTCCGTGTGTAAATATGGTGAACCATTGTTGGCTTAGTATCACAGCTTCGCCGCCATGTCAAAACATGGCGGTCAGTATTAGCGACAAGCTCTTGATTCCGCCAAGTCTCCAGACTACCACTCTCAGGTTGCTTCGATCCTATCATCAGCCAATTACAACTATTGACTACGTCAAGTTGCGTCGAACCTAGCGCCAGCAATGTGCTTAGCACATAGGCTTATTAAATGGCCCTAAAGATTGTATGACAAATCATAGCCTTCGAGTAGCGCTAAGTCTCGCCCCAGCGCCACCTACCTCAATCCAGGTTGGACTTTGATTGTTATTAGCTAGAATAGCATTGGCCATTGATGGACAGCATGCCGACCTACACTTAACTAGATTTTAATAAATATGGAAGTTGGCTGTAATGGCTTAAAAGGAAAAAAAGAAGAAAAAAAACAGCTAGGAAACGTTTAATGCCTCTCAATTTTAAAGCAGATATTTTTACAGTGGTTTAACGTGCCTTGACTGCCTGTCATTGGAGCAGCCGTAGCTGAACTGACTTACGAATTGACACAAAACCGTCCTTGTTATGACGGCGCATATTGAGCAGGAACCTTTGGAACCACTGACCGTTTATTGGTCTATGAATTACTTATCAATATGCTCCTCATGGTCATCAATTTGTTTTTCCAATTTCCTATTCAGTGGCATTGCAAATTGAGTTTGCAATGCTGCAATTTACTGCAGAAAAGTAGAATTTATAGCAGTACTGTAAAATTTATAATAGAAAGGTTTTCATTTTTGCACTGCTCGAGTTGTTATATTGGAAAGATTGGCCTGCGGTTTAGTCGATGTTGACACTAGCCGATGGTGAAATTACTCCCTTCCTCTGTACGAGCTACTTACGGTCTGTTTTCCCTAGCTCTTTACAGTTACGGTGAGTTTTCGCCTGGAGAATGCCAAAAGGAAACTTGTGGCAGCAATGGGACCATTACGAGCACTAGAAATTGCTCGCATCCAAAACAGAACTCAAGCTACTGTTACGGAAATGCTGTTGAATACGACGACTGCGAATACCTGCCTTGCTACAGTAGGTTAAATCTCTTAGCTTATCCTTTGCTCACATTTTTTGTGGCGTTGATATTGTGCAGTACTTCAAAATGACAAAAAGCAGATATCTTAAATTTAATTTATTTTAAACAAGCGACATGAAATATTACTTTTAAATCAACTTTTGGGCTTGGATCGACCATAGATCCTGGATGATCAATATAAAAACGGGCATTTTAATAGCAATCGGATGCAAATTCAAAATTTCGTAAATACGCCTTAAAACGCAGCTATCGTCGCCTTGTTAACTCGCTCATATAGCTATGGTACGCTATTGTTATCATGCAAGGGAACGTGGAAAAGTTTTTAAAATATTCAGAAATGAAAGACAACTCTCGATTATTGTCTCATTGAAGGACAGTCTTGTTACTTGCATGTAGTCCTAATACCATTGTTCTTTTAGCCCTTAATAAGACTGATGCTCCTAAACCGGACCATTAAATTTTATAATGCTCTTGTAACCTTCTGTTTTTCAGATTATACTTCGTGGAGCCAGTGGAGCCGATGCCAATCGAAAGATGCACTCTCGTGTTGGGGAAACCAATCTCGTAGTCGAAGTTGCTTCGCTGACACGCCCAGCGTGCTTGTGAACAACAGTTTGTGCGAGTCGTTGGGTGATTTTAATGAAACAGGAATATGCAAGTTTGGGATTTGCTATAGTAAGTATGCTTACGTCCCAAGCACCGACCAACGCAGTCGTGTAGGTCTAATCCATATCTGATTATCTCAATCAATACTCAATACAATGCACTATATCAATCTAGAAAATCTATTCTGCCATGCCTTGAAAGTCTGTTTCGTGCTATGCGCACTCATCAGAAGATCTTGTGTTCTCAACCCATTACAAAATAAGACACTTATCCGTTGAGCACTGTTATTTTTGTGCTACCACAAGACGCCATACATTCTCTTAAATTATGCTCTGTTTTTATATAGTAGCTGCTTCATTGTATAGATTACTCTGATTTCGGTCCTTGGAAGCCTGCGTGTGGTCTGAATGTGTCTCTACCATCGGACGATTACTGCAAGGGGAACGTCTCTGTGAGATTTCGAGCATGTTTAGCTGACGGCAATGCCACCTATACGAATGGCACTGATGTGGACGAAAGGATCTGTGAGCGCAAATACAACCTTGGACGCGTTTTCGACATTTTAAGTGAGTAGGACATGTACCTAAAATACTGCTTGGTAATAACTTATAGTTCATAAGATTTTGAAATATGCACGCATTCAAATATCAACATTTCTCTCAAAATAGACCAGTCAACTATGTCATGAATATGATAAAAACGAAATTAACTGGCGTATATAGTATTAAATTGTATAATACAAATAAAATTATTAATTTTGATTTCACTCTAGCACCTCGGCGATGAAAATTTCAGGTTCTCGGTCTATTCGTTTTGGTTGCAGAAGAGCTCGCTCGATTTGATGAGCTCACTCATCTTTCTTTTTGGTTTTGTAAAATCCTTTAACGTGATGTCTCGATGTCACGCATCAATGGATGAGCTCATGCCAGATTCCTTTTGCTTTTGATGTATAGATGTCACGGAATGGTCTCCATGGACCGAAT
Source organism: Craspedacusta sowerbii (assembly GCA_003687565.2). Classification (NCBI taxonomy): domain Eukaryota; kingdom Metazoa; phylum Cnidaria; class Hydrozoa; order Limnomedusae; family Olindiidae; genus Craspedacusta; species Craspedacusta sowerbii. The sequence continues at coordinate 7,565 of QQSS02172171.1, read as the reverse complement.
GCAATGGCACGTGCGGTATCGGCAAGCGAACAAGATGGCGATCATGCTCATTGAACAACAATACTACAACCACTTTAAGCATCTGTGGAGTTCTCAACGAGACTGAAGACTGTGATGTCGGCGTTCCGTGTTATGGTAAGTGGCACGCCACAAAATTTTCTTCTATTTACGAGCTAGATTATGTTTTTCATTTTGATAGGTATATCAAAATAAATCTGAAAAATAAATCCGTTCGAGTGCAACTAAAAATAAGTGTCTAAAATAGATCCCATCTATTGACTGAGACTAGTCTCGATCTTAAAACGCCTGCTTTCGCTTTACAAAAAGTATTAAAATTTAATTGCCCTGCATTTGCAAAACAGCAAAATCCTGCTCTTCCATTGCTATCTTCAATAAAATAGCGTTAAACTCTTAGTTAAAGACTTGGGATGGTGTTAAATCCATAATCCAAACCTAAATTAAGTCAAATAACCATGACGCTTGAAGCCCAAAAAATCCAAACAGAATAAAGTCAAATAACCATGACGCTTTAAGCCCAAAGGACATAGTGACTGTCTTCTATGAATATTTTTCAACAATCGGAAAAAGACTCGATAGCACATTACCTACTGTCAGGCATTACTGCAGTTACTGTTTGAAAGGAAATGTGGGAAACAGTATGTCTCTCACTGATACGACGGCTGAGGAAGTATCTAAGTATCTCATCACTGACAGCTAGCAAAGGTCATCCCAGTGAATAAATCTGGTGTGTCGGACTTGTTTCCTAACTATCCTCCTATCTCACTACCTTTGCTTGTCAGTAAAGTATTTGAGAAATAAGAGGACCGTCGCCTGTACTCGTACCTGGAGAATAATTAATATAATTTATGAATTGCTTTTGTGTTTCGACGATAGCTCTCAACGAGCCATGCCTTTGTATGTCTGGCTGATCACATCAGGTTTATCCCGGACAGAGATAAATTTGTTGCAGGAGTATCCCATGGTTTACAAAAGGTCCTTTATACCGTCAATAACCGTATTCTCCTGACGAAACTGGAGCACTGCGTTTTAGAGGTCACGTGAAGGACTGGTTTAATTCTTTTCTGAAAGACCGCAAGCAAAATGTGACGAGTGACTCGTTTGATTCTGCAACCTATCACGTGGAGTACCGCAAGTTGCTGTGCTGGGCCCACTGCTCTTTTTGTTGTATATATATATATATATATATATATATATATATACATCACTTGCGATATTGCCTTGGAAATTCTGTTGCTCGTCGTCTTGCGGACGACGCAAACATCCTGCTAATTCATTCGTCTCTAAAAGTTATAGCGAACGTTTTAAACTATGGACCAAGAAATTTTTTTCGATGTGGCTTTGCGCAAATTGCATGTTCTCTAAATACGAAGACATAGATCTGGCTCTGTTTAGGCCTACTGGTAAACTAGCTGACTTTCGCCTCACAATTTCGTTCGGAAGAACAAGGTAAACTACTTGGAAGTATTAAACGACAAATCCTTGGAACTAGAAACCCCACATAGTTGAATTTTCAAAGAACTTGGAAATAACTGCTGCCAACTTGTCGAAGATTCGGCACTTTGTGCCACTGAGAAATCTGTTAGAACCTTATACTCAAGGACAGCTCTCGTTGGATGCCTAACCTGAGATATTGCAAATAAAACTGTATTCAGTTGATTATATTGCATCCAAAAAGGACCTCCGCGATTCATAACCTTTTCAAACATTGGCGACCCTACCTCGAACCTATTTCCACAGATGCCCAAACTAAACTTGATGACATAATCGAACTCCAACGATATCTTTTCTTGCACGACTGGAATAATGGCGCCTTGCCATATTCCCTAAAGTATCTTTATCGCTTTTAGCGAGGTCCCAAAGACTGCAAGAAATGGCAGTACCTATAGAAAAGCTTCACTTGGCAAAACACTGCACCGTTAAATAAGGCGATAGATCTTTAAATTTTGCTGGTTCTAATATCCCCAACAACTTGATTGACATTCACCTTAGTATTAGTAAGTCACAATTCAAGAACACCCGAAAATTCACCTTAGTATTAGTAAGTCACAATTCAAGAGACTGTACATGCTCTTCTCAGCGCAAACTACTAGGGCTTGTCTTTGGTACAATGCTCTGGCCATATAACTACTTGTTGCAAATTTAAACTAGTTGACCCATGCTTGCTGAAAATGTTAGCTATAATTGTAAGATTTCCACTTTTAACTTCGGTTGCAGTAGTATCTATTCAAAATGTATCCAGTGCTGAGAGATCTTATAGTCATTAGCTCTGCTAAAAGAGAAACCTCCTTCCCGATTAGCCCCCGTAATTGCTTAGCGTGTACGAGTTTCATTTCGGCATGCTATTCGCGATAAATAAACTGCTTTCTTTTTTTTTTCTGCTGCTGCTGTTGTGGTTGCTGCTGTGCCAGCTGCGGTTCCAAGCATAAGTTCCCAAATCTTCAAACTTAACGTGAAGCATTCAAGTACTTTAGAAACAACGTCATTTCCGAACTTAAAATTGTTGGTGGAGTTGCAGATGGGCCTGTTGATCTTTCCGCTAATTCAGTGACACAAAATTCATACTAAATTTTCAATTCTCAACTCGTGACGATTTCTTGGGAGATATTCCGAAATATGTTTCAGTAGACAAACAGCTTACTGATAATCGCTTCAGTGAAAATGCACCGCAGATTTTTTTAACAGTGCTACGTTGTTGTTGCCAAAGCAAATAAAGAGCTTATGGTGCTTTGGAAATACATATTGCAATAGCTGGAAAATTACTGAAAATCAGGCCCCACTTTCTGCTTCATATCGGAATATCTATAACTGCATCGAAGAGGGCTTCTCTATGTCACCATGCGCCCTGAAACCTCTGGCGTTTCCATTCCTAATATAAATGATACGATCTCGCGAAATCAAGGGTCAATGCTGATTGAGTCGACGCTTCGTCAAATACCTGTCCGTGCCACTGGGAACTCTCCAGGGTGAGATCTTCCTTAATCAACGTGTCGCATCGATGGCTTAAACTTGTAGGGATATCACACGTTCATTTTGTCACTGGGCTGTGACGTAACGTATACACTTGCTGCGAATCACTGAAGACCCTCTCAAGGTGGATTTCCATATGCAGAATATTTTCCGCGGACAGAACGGAACAATTGGTGTCAGTGATAAACGGCCGCTTACAACCTTATCAGAAACGGAATCTTTTCCGTACCGCTCTGTCCGGCAGAGTTGAGCCGAATCAAATTTTGAGCGGATTTCTGGCGGGAAACTTTCAATATGAGCCAATCAGCGTTTAAATTGAGTAGATATTTGACGGGAATTAGTGCACTTCAGCATTCCCGGCCGCAACAAATTTTCCGATTGGAAACTGGTCATCAGAAAATCTTCTGCGGACCAATTTGCCGCATCTTTTGTTCCGTTCTTTCCGCGGAAAATTATCTGGGTATAGGAATCCACCTTCAGGCGACTAGGAGTTCGTTGGTGCAGATAGACATCTCAAAACTACGACCCGGTCTAGAGCCGGCCCGCGAGGCATCTTATTCCGGCCCAAGGATCAACGCATTGAAAAGTACGGAAGTTTATGTTTCCTAGAAAATCGCGCTGCCGAGGCGAAAACGTATTGCAGGAATAATGCTTTTGTTCCAAAATCCCACATCACATGTCTGTGGCGTACACACTCAACACCAACATCTGTCTGGATGATACTTTATTGGAACTTGATTCCGATATCCTGCCCCCAGCCTGCTGTATATTCGTTAATGCGACCCTCGGTCTGAACAGTTTGGAGACCAACACCAGTTTCTGTCTTCCTTATTTCCTACGACTTCGCCCTTTCCAAGTCTTCCCTACTACAAGTCTCATTCTTTAGTTTATTCTGCTTGGTTTGAATCTCCGATAACGCAGGCTAGGAGGCCTGTGTAGTTTATTTTGTGTATGAGAAACGTTATTAGAGTGATGATGGTTGGTCCGATACAACTTTCGATGCTTTGGATCCAGCTCTTATCTGCGTTTGCAGGTTTTATTTTCAACTTAACTATCCCATTTTGTAGAAAGAAATGCCTTGTTACGATTGCTATATTGAGTTACCAAAAGTGGAAAGCGTCTGTGCTACTTGCTGAGATGATGAAATTTCGTTTTCTAGAGTATGGTAGTTGGTCATACGTGGATTGCAATGCCTCGTGTGGAGCCGGCGTTCGTTTCGAGACTCGGCAGTGCTTTGAAGGTGGTCTGGAGATGAACCCGACCGTTTGCAATAGCCTTGGTCCATGGAGGAAGACGTTTTTATGCTACGCAGCCGGATCGCAATGCACAGGTAACGTGTTCGTGTAGCCTACGCCATGCCTTACATGGATTTTTATCCAGCACATGGAGTCTACATGAAATCTGTTTTACAGCCTCGTGCCTAGGTACTCCTTAAGAAACTCATTCATGTGTTGTTACGTTCCTTTGTATAGTTTATTCCAAGATATCCAAGCAAGCGAAACTGCCTTCAGACGCAAGATAAGATCATTTACTCTTCTCATTTACAGAAAAGCGCTGATCAGAAAGTCCGACGCAGTTGATTTTAAAATTTATTTAATGAAGCGGCCGTTTTCTTTACACTGATTCTTAGACGTTTTTAGGTAGACCACTTTAATTTTCGCGAGAAAGACTAGGAGAACGTTTCACCAGTGTACTTTCAGTTTTCTTGCTTCATTCTTCTCCGTTAAAGTTGAAATTCCTTCTGTTTCTTAAATTTAATTGTCTGAACTTCAAACTTACTGGTGATAAAAAATTTAGCATAGATCCACGTTTGAAATTACATCGAAAAACACAAGGAATTTGTGGACGGACCCGACTTAGACCAGGTAAGCCAAAGTCCTTCAACTCATTCAAAAAGAGCATCTAAGTGTGTAAAACGTTATCGTGATAGGGGCGAATGATGCGATTCGGGGTCTTCGTCGGGGATTTTATGATTCGAGAATCATGATCCAAGCTTTATGTTCTCAAAAAATGTGGCAAAGTAGCTGATACAAACAGTCTAAGATGGTTATGTGGTACCTTATAAAACTTAGTTATACGCATTCAGGGGATGAAACAAAAGACTGATCAGATAAACAAGACCACCGCAACATTCACCATAAGCATCGCACGCAAGGAAAGCTAAGACAGGCGGTAGAGAAACACGTAAGAGGCCAATTTGAGCGTGTTTTAAAGCCAGGAAAACAATACGATTATCATGCCAAGACTTCAATCCGAAGCGCATCCTGTAATGAAACATAAAAAAAAGCAATCTCTCGACAGAAGATCAGAAATGTAGAAAGACAGAGAGAATGGGAAATGCAAAGTGCCTCAAAAACCTTTTGCTGGCTAACCAAGGTAGTGTAGTTGAAGACGTATTCGGAAGTGCAATGTTAAGTCCGCTGGTATGTCCAGCTAACAGACCAGTGTTGGTTGGTCCAACAGTTCTTCGACGTAAGTTGTTCTCCTTCGTCTGGATATCATCATCTCATGACATACATCTATACACACATATTTGTGTTCCATTCTATAGGAGAAGATTGCGGCAACAATTAGAGTGCAGACATAGTTTCTAATCCTGGCAGGTATTAATCAAATCCTGTTGATCCTGTTAGTCCCGTTAATCAAATCTTCCAGTCAAAATAAAATTAAAAAAACAAACAAACTAAAACAATGATTTCAAATCAACGCACCAATTTAAGAAGATGTAAAAAACTCCATTACCACTCATTAAAGTATATCCTATTAACCTAAAGACTATTAAGGCCTTTCGTCCCTGACATCTATTTAGAGAGTTCAAGACTTGATTACTTTTGGCAATTATTCTGTCTTCTGCGAAATTTTGGCAGATGAAAGGTAACCATTTGACTTTCAAAACTCAAAAAAGATGAAGGAATGCATAGAGCAAGTGCCGATTAAATGCTTTTGGACAAGGAGATAAGTTTTTTCAAATATGACTTAATTATTTATTTATTTTTGCTATATTTCATGTGTTATGTTATATTTTATTATTTATTGATAATGTGATCTTTTAGAAAATCAGCGCTCTTCAAAGAATGGAATTTTTTTTAAGCCAGACGTGACATATGAATGATCTTTTGGGAAATCCCATAAACATATCCCATACACATTTATATCTTAAGTTGTTGCAAGTTACCTTAACGCAATACTGCCTGACCATATTGATTATGCAGTAGAGCGTCCAACAGAGATCAATGTTTATATTCTTTCTTTGCAGGCGAACTTTTGTATCTATTAGATATCTGAATTCTATGACATATCTAAGTGGAGAGTTTTCTTATAATTAATTCTTTTTATTGATCTTCAGCTGAGGTAGTGAAGCTCCAGGCAGTGGACGACCCTTGTGGCATTTGGGATGTGAACGGTTCGCAGGTAGATCTGCATTGTGTTGGCGATGGCGTGGAAATCACCGTGCTGCCTGCCGTCCTTAGTGTTTCACAGGCCGATGAGGTATTCCTTGTCGTGAATGGGTCTTTTCTATCCTTCGGCAGCGATGCGCTATCTTTGCAGTCTGATGTTGCCTACGAGAATCGCTCAATGGTTGCCTTTATCCGCCACGGAATTGCCAGACAAACCTGGTATTTTGAATCAGTCTTATCGCCTGGGTCATACATCGGATGGCACAATGGAGTCTGGAATCCCTCTAATATAAAGATGCCTTTTACAAACATATTCGTGCGTAAGTTGACCTAATTATTGACTAACTTGGTAACTTGCCTAGGTCGTTTTCTTTTAACGTTGACGTATTTGATGATGATTCCTGATTCCCTTGGAAGATGCATCCCTTGTGGTGAACTACGCCATGCTTTCTTAAACGCGACCCCACTCAGTTGCAAAGACGTAATCGCAAATTGTAAAAATCTCTCAGCTATTGCGTGAGGTAGCCGACTGTAATCACAAGGCACGTTAACAAAACGCTTCATCTTTAGAATATTCTGATTGGGAACAGTGGGGAACATGCAACGAAGTGTGTGGCGGTGGAATTCGATTTCGTAATCGTAACTGCTCGCTCGCTGGAGGCCTTGTTAATGGATCAATGTGCGCTCGCTTTGGGCAAAGTTATGAGTCAATGCCTTGCAACCCCGATCCATGCATAGGTGAGTACCTCAGCCTCGTTATTTGCTCTTCCATGAAATGACGAAAGGTTTGCGACATTGTTAGCCCTTGAAAACATCGAAAGAATAACAATCAGATTTATTCAATAGTATGTGCATTAGCTACTTGCATTTTCATGTTCTAGGATGGTCATCCTGGAGTTCATGGGGTGATTGCGACCAAAAATGTAATGGCGGAAAGAGCTCTCGCAAACGCGAGTGCCTTATGCGAAGTGGCTCATCCTGTGATGGGGAAGGTTTTCAGCGTCAGGACTGCAATACAAATCCATGTGCAGGTGCTCTGCCAATTTTTAAATAAAGCTATGTAATAACTTCCCATAAATTTCGTGAATACTTGTACTCATAAATACATACAAACATACATACATACATACATACATACATACATACATACATACATACATACATACATACATACATACA
>QQSS02172060.1:0-15295 GCA_003687565.2 Craspedacusta sowerbii | reverse complement strand
TGGTGGTGGTGGTGGTGGTGGTGGTGATGATGATGATGATGATGATGATGATGATGATGATGATGATGATGATGATGGTGATGATTTATGATGTCTGTACTTGGCGATTTACTCGCATACTCTTCTTATTGTGCTATATTTGCTGCCCTGACATGTTTGTCTTTCTTTGCAGTTGTTCTGCTCGGGAATCGGCGGGCTAAATATTCTCGTGCTGGCAGATTATATGAGTATGCTGCAAGTACGTTCGCTCGTTTTTCAAATACTTTGCAAATTATAAGATTGCATTAATCTGGTCAGGGCATTTCAGCGTCGTTCCATTACATTAGAAAGCCATTCCTAGTTGCCCCGTAATTATTACTTATTACATACCGTGTTGTCCGTAGCCTATTTCACTGCGCCTGTGTTTTTGACTATACAAAGATTGTTGTTTTGTAGTTTATTTGTCCCGGCCATGTGGCGTGTCTTATTTTAGCAACTTTCAGTAGAAATTGCAAAGCGTGCAAGTCATGCTGAAGACTCGTTGCTGATGACAACCACGAGAACGCTGATTCAGGTAGTTCCCTGTTTCGTTCGACGGGCTCGTTCCGCTCTGTCGAAGTTTGTGTAAGCCATAGCTTTTCGTACCGGGCAGGCTCCGTAGCGTACGGTTTGTGCAGTGTACAACCTGCTGAACTTATAATCTGCATCCTTTCCTCTTGCGCCCTTCGTTTTTGTTGTATCCGGTTCCTGCCTGTGCTTTCAATACTTGCAGATTCTCTCACTTGGGCAACAGGAGCAGCCGGAAATAAGCAATGCAAACATGTTCATGCATGTACATATATCGTTAATATATATATATATATATATATATATATATATATATATATATATATATATATATATATATATGTATATATTCTATAAGCTATGATGCATTGTTCCTATATTTTACTCATTCGTGTATAATTTCTGTGGTTGACAGCTTCTTGATGATGACAAGTTCGTCGAAGGGTTTGCGGCTAATGCAGGATATGCAGCCGCCCTTCTGAGACTGATCCTATCCGGCCAGGATGAAGAGAACGTGGATGTGTTGAGGAAGTTGGCGAGCAGCTTGCTTAGAGTGAACGCTGAGAGTAGGTCCTGCCATATGTGTCGTCCGGTGTGTTTCGTAACGTTTACTCGCTGTTTTTACGAGTCAGGCATGTCTTTCAACGCACGAAAAATCAAATCAGCTTTTATGAAATTTATTGATCATGTCTTTTCTTATCTTGCGTGGCGTAGGGTTAGGCGAGATTGGCCGATCGCTTCATGAGCTGTTGTTTATTTTATTCTAATGTTCATTTATTCTGATTATTTTATTCTGATGATGTTCCTGTACTCCAAATATTTTATTCCGATGGTCAGTTACTCCGGTTATTGTTATTTCAATGTTCCTTTATTCCGATTACTTCATTCCGATATTCAGTTACCCCGGTTATTGTATTCTAATGTTTCTATATTTCGATTATTTTATTCCGATGTTCCGTTACTCCGATTGTTTTATTTAATGTTCCTATATTTAATTATGTTATTTAATTATTTAATTGCGATATTTCTTTCCCGCAGAAAGGGAGCTGAAGGACGTCATAAGCGCATTGACTCTCAGGTTGCAGGTTTCTTCAAAATCATCTAGCCAACGTAAGCAATTTTCTTGTAATTTTTCAAATCTCAATTTTTACATAACTTTCGGCCTTGTGCGGTTGATCATAACATTTCTGTCTTGAATTAGTATGTGTTCGTTTGCCGATAACTTGGAGTCAAAGAAGAAGAAAATTTTTTAGAGTTGATATTTAAGCTTCAAGTTGGAGTTTGCTTACATACTGGGTCGCTTCTTTTGTTGCCCTCGGCCTTGTTGCGTCTGGTTTAAACCGGCCCAAGAGTTCCTCCTTCGATTTGTGTGCCGTCCGATCTGCAAGTTTGAGCAAGTTGCAGTGATGTGCACATGTCTGTCCCGTTTCCAGACACGACCGTTGCGAGCGTTCTGCGGGCGCTGGCCTCGGAGGAGCTGCAGTCGGAGACGTTGGAGCCTCTCGTGTTGGTCGCGGTGGAGATCTTGAGAGCGACTACTTCCGAAGATGCGGACGAGCCTACTCTCACTCCATCTCTTTTGGTGAATGGTGCGAGCTGTTTTTATTCTTTTATATATTTTTGTCCGTTGCTTCCGCTAGTTGCTGGTTGGATTTTTTATTATTATTGGTTGTCTGTATAGTGTTGTTCTTAGAATGCTAAGTGTTCTTGTCATAGCAGCTTAGGTCGTCAGTATCTCAATTAAGCGAACGCATTTGTAGTTATCTCCGCAATCTTCTGTGCAGCGTGAGCCGTTTTTGCTTTCCGTCTGCTTCCGTTTCGTTTCGTTTCTCAACTCATGATTTTGAATTGTTGTTTTCTTGGTTGGTTTCGAATATGATTCTTGACGTTGTTGTAGTTTTGGGTGCTTGTTTCTTGTATGCAGTAGTGCTGCTCGCAGTGTTCGTATTTCTCTTGTAGTGGTGTTGTGAGGTCCTATTGTTGTTATTGTTGTTGTTGTTGTTGTTGTTGTTGCTGTTGTTGGTGGTGTGTTCTAATGGTGTTGCTATGGTGTTGTTTTCATCTTGTTTTAGCGTTCTTGATGTCATGTTATAAAAGTCGTTTCAAGGTCGATGTTCTAGTTTTTTGGTTGCCTTCTTGCTGTGGTGTCGATAGCTTGGAATATTGCGAAGCAGAATTTGCAGTTATTTGCGTATTCTAGTTAAAGCTTTTCGTATACATCTTCCAGGTATTTGCATTTGCGACCTTGGTACATATCTATATTGCGGAACAGTCGCATGGCAATTGTATTGCCAATATCTAGTCTTTTCTTCATTTAGCGTGCCGCAATGTTCTTAGAAGCTCCAAATTTATGTTCGAAGCGTTCGTTAAAGCGCTTTGCTCTTACCACATGCGGCAAGGAAGCGATCCTTCTGCTGACAAGGCTGCGGTTCGTCGACGGAAATGCGTGAACTTGCTGGGTACGTAGACTTCACCGATGTTTGGTAGATCTCTTTGCTCAGCTGAAAGAACTCTGTCGTTTTTTTTGGATTTTTGTCCTTACTGCCACTTTCTCCTCGATTTTTAATCTCACTCTTCCCCGCGCAAGGACGCATCCGCTTAGGGATCGCTTTCTTGAGCGTCGTGCTCACGGTGCGCTTGAGATTCCGATTGCCTGAAGATTTGAGCCCGATTCGTACAAAGACGTTTCCTTCTCCAGCTAGTTGGCGTTCACCAGTTCGTCGTTTCCTACAAAGCCAGACGTGTTCCGCCCTTTGTGAGGTCCATGAGTGATTCTATGAAAATTGAATCGATGCTCTAGGGTCAATGATCGTTTTTAAATTGAGAATATCGCTACAGCTAGTGGCGTGCGAGGCGGCAATTTCTCTACGATTTATGCTAAGTTTTTTTTCCCAGCTTTTATGTAACTTGTGATCAAGTGAGAATCGGCTGGGCGCTCTGTAAATTAGAATCAAGTTGTTATTCCTCGTGCGGTCTTAAGGTCGCCTCTCTGATCTTTGTTGTCATTGTTATTATTATTATTATTATTATTATTATTATTATTATTATTATTATTATTATTATTATTATTATTATTATTATTTTTATTTTTTATATATATATTTATCATTTATTTATTTATTTTGTTTTTCGTATCGTTTTGCGCTGGTAAAAATTTAAGCTCTTATCCGCTTGTTTTATAGTGGCTTTGCTCAAAAGCGACCTCCACATCGAATCCGGCTTGCTTATCGATTGGCTAGAAGTTCTCGACCCTGAAATAGCCTCTTCCAATCCCGCGGAGGAGCGCGGGTTGTTATTTGCAGAGCGAGATGAACTTGGCAACAAGGCCATCGACAAAGTCGGTAGTTGCACCAGCCCCTACTTGTTGTCCGTGTTGGCACACGACGCTAAAAACTCGACACTTGAGGGCTGCCTGGAGTGGATCCTTGGAGGCCATGCTGAGCGGACAAGGTAAGTATTGTTTGATTTAGATAAGTTTGTAGGCGTTCTGGTTTTACTTGTTTGCAAGAAGTCTTATAAGAAGCCAAATCTGTTTACAGGGAGGGACTGCGCGTGGGCGTGGGGGGGGGGGGTAGGATTGGAATCGAGTTGAGATACCAATGCCCGTTAATCAGGCCACAGTCGATGCTTGCTCATATGGACGATTATTTGAAGACTAGACTTTAAGGTCTTTTTGCGGATTTTGAATGCAAGCGTCTCACGGGGAAGTTGATTTTCAGGTTGAAGGCGTCTAGTTGTTTGGATCTGATTGACGCGGTGGTTTACAACCCTCGCCTGTGGACAGGTCAGGATGCGAAGAAAAGCAGCGGAAAAGCATGTGACATGAAGGTTGTGAACATTTTCCTCTTTTTTTCCGATCTGATTTCTTGATATCTTTTGCGCAGAGATTCTTATCGTTGATCGAAAAGTATATCCTCCTTGGTATTGGGAATTTCATTCGCCATGAGTTGAACTGGGTAGGTAACTTATTGTATCTTGTATTCTCTGAGGCTTTGCAGCCCTCCGTTTAAGTGTTAGGATCCGGTATAATTATCGTTGATCTCGTTCTTTAGAAGACTGCCTTCGATGTTGATCTCGACCTAACCGTACCGCAGCTGGTTCGCATGATAGAGCTTATTCTGTTGGAAATGTCCGCCGTCTGGAAGAAGTCACTCGACCGGAAAGGTTGGTTATAGTTGCTGCATGCGCCATTCGTGTTTTATCGACTCTTTAAGCTGCGACTGGTACTATGCGATATGTCTTGTGGCTGTTCGGGATCTCAGCACAACTGCTCAAAGTATTCTTCGCGCACACCCACCCACAATCACACACACACACACATACACACACACACACACACACACGCACACACACACACACACTCGACCCCACACATGCACATACACACACGCGAACACAAGCGCACACACAGACACACGCACACACATGCACATACACACCGCGAACGCAAACGCACACACACACACGCACACAGACACATACACAGACAAACACACGCACACGCACACACGCAAACATATGTATATATATATGTATATATATATATATATATATATATATGTACTGTTATATTGTTACTTTTTCATGTGACCTCCTATGTCTAGGTGTGGCAAAGATCATGGTACAAGAGCAGTCTCATCAAGGTCGAAGGTATATTGGATGTATATGAGCTTTGCTCTCGTTTGCTAGGTGCCACCCTTCGTTCTCGTGTGCGTCAGCGATGTTGTTTGTGTTGATTGTGATGATTCTTTCTACTTTGCGCTGCCTGAGATTTTGACGTGCTTATGTATCGCTCTCTTTTCAGCTTGGGTGAGCTGGTAGAGAAGCGTCTGTCCTTGCTGCTCTCGTACGCGTGTGCTCGCTCTGCCCACAGGTTGCACGCGGCCGTCAGTTTTGTCCGCCGATTTAAACAGTGAGTAGTCGCTTTGATGTTATGTATACGATAGGATACATAGCTAATGACCTTCCTGTTAGATATTTCTTTAACTAATTCTTGTAAGTCTGCTGTTTTTGTGCGTCGTTGAGGCGAATTCTTGTTTGAATTTTGCGAGGTAGAATGATGGTGGCGCTTCTTCAATCTAGCTTTGACGAGGATGTGGTGGACAGCTTCTTGCGTCAGTTGTATCTGAGGAAACCGAACTTGTTGCTTCACTTCGGGAAAGAGGTGAGCCTTTCGACCAATGTGGAGGAAATTTTCGCAGGGAAGGAGACCGAGGTACGATTGGTGATTATCTGTCTCAAGTTATTCCCCCCCTCCCCCCATATCGTCTTGTGTCCATGTATGGTTCGGTGTGCTCGTTCAATGTGCCTCTTGGTCGTACCTGTAGTTTTTGTTGCGGTTGGTTGTTGTGTTTTTTTCCTTGCTTGTTTTTTTGTTTCTTTTTTTTCTTTGCTTGTTTTTTGTTTTGCTTTAAGGCTATGTTTCTGTGTTTCTGCTGTCCACATATGTTTATTTGTGATTCCTTCTATTCGTCTGAGACTGCTCGCCTTGGGTAGGCTGTGGCTTTGACTTGCCAAGTTAGTAATCCGTGCGTTTTCCTTATCGAGGTGGACCAACTGGTTCACAGGTTGATCCTATCCGTATCGGAGCCTGACGGATCGTCCGCCTGGGAAGAAAAATTCCAAAATGTCAACTCTATCATCAGAAGAATCGCAGTTCAGCATCCGCTACTCATGTTAAGGTTATTTGTTATTATATTATGTTATTAATGTTTATTTTTTACTGCAATCATGTTAGTCACTAGTTTTTGTTTATCAGCATACTTTGCGGCGCCTATCCTATTGACTGCTACTGCCAATATCGCTTTGGCATCCTTTCTGCTGGTTTTGTATGATGTCCGGATCGCTTTGGCGTTTCTGTCGGGCATTTGTATCCCTCGAAACCCTCTTTCGCGCTACTTTAGTCTTTCTCGCTATTACTACGGATGGCCTTCATAACGATCGCAAATTACGAGTTGATTCTCGTGCGATTATGAAGATAATGATCTATAATTAATTGCATGGAATATTTGGTCTTCGTTTGCTGATGTGCGATTCGAATACAATTTTGTCTAATTGATGATTTGGTTTACTACGAAGTTTTATTTGAATACGTGCCGCTATTTTCACTTGTTTATTTATTTATTTATTATATTTACTTATTTATTTATTTTTTATTTATCTTCAACCATGTTTCAGACAAGTGCCTGTACTGCTTTCTTTGGTACTTGGCAAGAGCCGCTTCTCGCCGGCCGACTTCAAGTACAGCAACCAGCTGATGTTCTGCTCGCATGTCCTGAACCTTGTGGACTTGCTGCGACCGTACGTTTTCATGACAAGTCAGGTTAGACTGCGTAGCCAACCTTGTGTGTGCATGTCTCATATGTGTTTCGAGACTATTCATGAGCAATATTTGCAAATGGTGCTTTTCGATGGTGCGGTGACCTTCCTGTGTCATGTAGTAACTGCGTTTGATTAAACGTTTGAGGGTACTTGACCGACGAGCTTCAGTGTTTTGTGTTATTGGTTACTTTGAGTGTATTGTTCGTTCACGACGAAGTGTGATTAGTAAGCGATTAGTGTATGTATATCCGAAACGCATTGGTGGATATGCTACATAGATCATTTGAGAGACTCGAGAATGCAAAAGCAATAATTTGTACAGAAGTGAATGCACTCTGTAGGGTTCAGTTTCCAGTTACTGAACAGTACGCGACGCAAACCACGAACGATGTCAGCAAAACTTCTAATACACGAAAAGGCGCATCCGACTTGTGAATGAACTACTGCATGGAAAACATTTTGTGTTACATCGTCTTTTATCGTCTGTGTTTGTTTGTTGCCTTTACTTTCGCTATGGCACAACGAGAATGGCGTGACGTATCCATAATAATCATTATTATCATCATCGTAATCAATATTATCAGCATCGTCAACATAGAATCATCAGCATTAGAAATGGTGCTATAGTAGTGCACGCAAGAAAGCGGAGAAATACCTCCGTAGTTTTTGCAAGCAAGCCTTTGCTAGTTGGAAATAATCCCGTTTCCCATTGAGAGACGCGCCCAATCTCCAACAATAGTGAAATAACGCTTTCAGTCAGGTACCCTATGACCACCAGCCGTTACGTGAGCCTTGGGCATCCATTATAGGACTGAAAATGTGGCAAAGTTAAGGTGCCGAAAATTTGACAAAGCATTCTTTACATTACTGCATGGCAGAGCTTTCTCTCATGCGTCAGTTTTCTGCTTGGTGGCGATCAGCTAGTAGCTGTCCTTGCTCACATTCCTTTGCCCGGTCGCTTGTACTCGTCATTCTGCTGGTCGATTCTCACGCTTTCTGTTAATCAAGCCCTATGACTGTCGGGCTACCGAAGCTTTGCTTAGCCGTGGTAACGGGAGTTCAATCAATAAGAGGACTCAAAACTTGCTAAGGTGGTAACCTACTTCTCCCTCAGGCATCACTGCCTTCGTTCCGGCGATGGCAACTAGTGGATGGAACAATTTGCTGGAGAAGCGTCATCGACGTCTGGCTAATGGACTACCTGAAGCGCCGTGATGTTCGCACTCGTCTTCTCTATTTCGGCTACCGGTAACCTGACTCCGCTTCCTAGTTCTGTGTTCTGCCTTCGTGGCTTCTTCGATTTCACTCTTGTCGTTGATTCGGCGACCGTATCCCGAGACTGTGCGCCCCTTGGTAACCTGTGCGACGAGTGATGCGGTAAGGAAGTGCGATTTTCTTTCGTCGCAGAATGACTTCTTGCAAATATCGCCCATCAAGAGAGCGCCCTGCATTGGAATGAGCGGCTGCTCAACCCCGCCATATACCGGAGTCGTTATCGGGCTTGTGAGTTTTTGACAGACGTCACTCTCACATTTTGGTAGCTCTGCTGCTGCATGGTCCACGGCTACTATTCATCATGTACGATACTTGACTATGTCGCGGCTGACCTTCAGGTGTGATTGGCTTTCCCTGATCTGCCTCTTGGGGACGCGGACACTAACTTTGCTTGTTATGTATATGTATTTATATTACATTGGCATGTTCTTTTCGACGCTTCTATGGCATTTTCCTTCAACTTAGTGATAGGTGGTCTCTGTTACTTTTGCAGCTTACAAGCCAGGTCTTGTGCAACCTTGTTGACAGCTTCGTGGAGCTTATTCAAGTATGATATGAACGTTTATATTCCCTCCGTGCATTTTTTTGATATTGACAGCATGCATTTTAGTAACTTTTTTAATTTGATGAAGTGTTTTTCTCTACTCTCTGGGAGTTGTGATTCACATGCTGTTCAGTTCACTGTGAAAACTTGGTTATAGTGTTTGCATTCGTTCGTGTTACATACGTTTGCTTATTTCATAGTTTTTAATAATGTGGCACCAGAGATGTTGAACGTGGTTATGCGAGTATGAGGAGTGCTCATATCATTTGAATTTGTATCTAGTCTCCTTGCCTGTCCGGTGCGGATCTTGTTGGCTTGGCTGGCAAGTTCATCGATTTTCTCAATCACTTGATCGCTTCAGGAAGCAAATCTGCGCATCAGGTGCTAAAAAAGCACGCGAAAATATTTGTGTGAGTTTCTTACTGCTTAGAAATTGATGTTAAGGTGTGCGGTTGGAAAGGCGTTTTGCAGTTTCTTCGTCGTTCAAGTCGTCAAAAAAGTGATGTTCCCCAGCGGAGCATCACTGACAATTCTGTGATTGTCATTCACGGAATAGTGCGCATAAATTATTTTTATAACTCCACTTTCCGGACGGTCATCGATGCACACCATCTGTGCGTAGGTGTAACCTAAGTGCAAGGCCACAATCCTTTGATGGAATAACGTCTCTTTTGTGATTAGGAGCTCCGAATACTATATCATACAAAAATTTTGTTGGTTTAGATTGATTTGCACGATCTGTAGATATATGGAAGGCTGCGCACACTTTATAATTGTGCTTATCCTTTAGTGAAATGCAGTATGACTTCCCCAGTCTGCAAGGAATAGCTTCCGTCACCACTTTTATATCGGCTTGCAGTAGCTCGCAATCGGATTATGAGCCTTCCTCCCTGCTTTCCTCGTCCACTTCTCCGTGGAATGATGTGCAGCTGTCGACGTTTAGGAGGAGGTTGTCCGAGAGGCATCACTTCAAGGGTAGGAGCGCCCAGCCTTCGATATTGACGTGGGAAACGCAGTTACGAATGCACAATTCTTGCGTGGTACTCTGGTGGGGTTTCTTTCGGCAGCCGTTGACGACAATAATGGGCTTACTTTCGTGCCGTATATGCCCGTGGTACATTGTTGCAGGTCTATGGTCAAGTGTTCGGCTTTCTTGTACCCTGTTTTTTCCAGTTGCTTGTAACTTTTTCTTTTTTTCAGACCTTCTTGGTGTGATTCATGACTTGGACGAAGCCTCTAAACGACGAGTCGAAATCCTGGAGCACTTCATTGTAATACGTTGACTCACTGTCGCCATTTGTCATGCTGTGGTAATCTGTTGTTTGTGGCTGCTTTCTATTTGTGTGTGCGTGTTCAAACGGTGAATGAGCGGTACTGTTCCGCAGCTATTCTGTGCAGTTCACTTCGATGGGGTTACGTTAGCTGAAGAAAAACTTTCAACTGCGGCGTTTCGTTTTGCTAGGAGGAACTGGCGGCGCTGGTCAGTTTTGAGAGTCCAGACGTCCGCGAGAAAGCCCACCTCATGTTGCTCCGACACTTTCGTCATCAGCCAAAGTGAGTCTCGCGTTGAAGTCGGATCTATGCTTGTTCAGCACGGCCTGTTGGTCTCGTGGAGTTCTGCCCCGCACTGCATGTGTGTTTGTTTCAACAAAAAAAAAAAAGGGGCGGAGTGGGCTGATTCGGGCCAACTAACCGGAGACTCTACGGATCTGACTTACGTTTTTCATGAGATTTCGTACGACTTAAATTTTGCCGTAAAGCCTGTCGCAGTCCAAGCCTCGTAGTAATTCGTTTTAGATTGGAAGTTCTGGTACTTCTCGTGTTAGTTATGAACTTTCTAATGCGTACACCAACAGGGTCTGTAGGGATCTCTCTGTTAGCGCTTTCTTTTTATATCATGAAATCTTTAATTCGCTCTTTTTGGAAATTTGTTCAGAGGAGCTTCTCAGCTGGTTCACCTGTACATGGCCTGTCTGGACAGCGGCAGCGATGAAGTGTGCCAGACTGCCGCCAAGTTCTTGCCCAAGTTCATCGTTCTGTGTGACGGTGAGTTTCGTGGGCTTTGCTTTAAGTTGCACGCTCGGTTTCCGCTGCGATTGTCGTCTGAATCTCAGTTTTAGGCTTAATCGGCAAGGAAGAGGTTTCCGATAGATAAGCTCTTGTCTTCGCTACTGAAATCCAGGAAGATTGGGAAGAGAGAGAAAGCCATGTTAATAATTTACTTTTTAACGATTTATGGCATTCTTATTGCGTTGACTCTTTTTCTGTTAATTTTAACTCGTCAGATGGCGTTGTGATAAGTTCGAGTTGAAGTAACGTAGAGCTTGATATAAAATTTGGCTTGCAGTCCAATGTACCACTGGTCGTAAGGTTCCGGAAAATCCGGTTGGCCGTATTTTCCGTAATCGTAGCAGTCACGATGGCTTGGTCCGTCGGCTGCTTTTGTTTTTGTTTTTGTTTTTTGTTTATTTGTTTTTACTGCAGTGACTTCAATTGTTTCATAGCAGCTACCGGTTCGCACGCTGCCCTTTTGCGTTGTGTATGGCTGTCTACCCGATTGATGTGCCGACCGCTATCTTTTTGACCTCCAGCTTGGTCCCTGTTTGGTTGTTGCATGCGTTTTTTCAAATTCCCATCAGGTACAAAACCACGCTCTGCGCTGATTCGGCGTTTGTCACGTATGGTAAGCTTAATATTTCTTGGGCTGCGAAACGTCCGCCGGGAACCCACTATCTCACGTACTCCCGTTATGACTTCATGTCTCAGAGCACGAGGAGGGAGGATAAGTAACCGTAGAAACTGGGGCGTCACTTCAAACAATCGTGACATCGTGTCGCGGAAAGAGCGGCCCGTTTGACCGGAAAATTTGGTAGCAGTCTCCTCGGCATGCCTACGCGAAGCCTTGCGTCTATGCTTTCGTACGAGTAAGCGGACTGCCGGATGGGTTAATAATTAATCCAGAAATGGATCTCCCTTCCGGCGTAAAATTGGCTGCGCCTGTGGGCTGCGTCGCTGGCGCGTTTTATACGTAAGAGGTGCTGGGGTGCGTTTCCTGGTTAACGCCCTTAGCGGTGTATGGGCAGTCGAACTGATTTGCTCGTTATTCTTCGGCAAATCTTGTAATTGTTGCCTCGCTATTCTCGTTGTAGATGCGTGCGGTCGCATGCTGGGTAAAGTGTTTGCTAAAGCTATTGGCGACCGACCTGATCTGGAGCAGTGCATTACTCAGTGCATCCGCAACTTGAATTCTGACTTTTGATGACGTCTGGTCTCCTCTGCTTGGTTTCCGTCGCTCGATCGATCTCTCTTCCAAGAAGACGAGCGCTAATTCTCTATTGGCGTTATTGTTAACCATCGCGATTTAACTTCTTTCGATATGCCGTCCAGTCGCACACTGCTCTGTCAAGTTATAGGACGAAATTTTGTCTTAAGGAATTGGTTGGGACCTGGCTTGCTAATCTGACGAAAACCAAATCATTTTGCCCAAAATTTTTTCTCAATTGCTCGTCCACTTCAATCACTGTGTATTGCAAAATCAGAAGACAACATAATCTAACTTTCCGTTGTCAATCTCAAGTTATTTATTAGAGAGAGCGAGAGAGAGAGGCACACAGACAGACAGAGATAGAGGGAGATAATAGATAAGAGGATAGATAGATAGATAGATAGATAGATAGATAGATAGATAGATAGATAGATAGATAGATAGGTAGGTAGATAGATAGATAGATAGATGCAAGTCTAGAAATCTAAAACTTGAATGCATCTCATCGTGACAGTGTATTTCATGCTCTGTACCATGTAAGTCTCGGGAGTTATCTATTTCCCGAAACGATGGTGAGATGCTCCTATCTAGAACAATCCATGATCGTGTCGCTAATGATATTCGTCGAGGAAAAATCGTGAAACTGTTTCGTTCCCAGAAAGATAGTCAAGCAATTCTCAAATAATCGTGGCGAACTAATACCGGCACTAGAGCCCTGTCGAAGATGGGAGTTTCTGTAACGTCTTGCGAGAGCTTTGTCGTAGGGTTTAAATGCCGTGAGACGAAGCAAAACCGGGCTTATTTTAATTGTTCATATCAAATACGAATAGTTTATTAGTTCGACATTGTTGTAAAACTACATCGGCATTAAATTGTTGCGTAAGAGAAATTCTTGCGCGTTTGTGTGTGAGGACTGTCACTAAACTTGTGATCATATGTCGAATTCCCTGTTAAAAATACGTTCGAGGACACGCTGTTAAGAGTCTGACGCTTCTTCGGAACTTCGCAAACCATCTTTAAGCTGTGACTTCGACGTCTGAGTCAAAATAAAGCGTAGGTCAGCAGGAATCATAGCGCGCGTACTGGAAATAGAACATAGGAGAAATTTGTTACGTCTAGGTACGCGGACGCAAGGCAATGCGCTACGGTGAGTGGCAATGCATGATGGATGGAGGACCGTCATTAGTACGATGCGAAGCACGAAAGCGAAGCTCCAAGTGCGAACATACTAAGTACGAGAGTGCAGCCATAGGCCCGTTCCTGCGCAGTTTATAGCGGTTCCATTTAACACTATGTCCGCTGCGTAATGGAATTGGAAACTCGATTGAAGTTGTTCTTAGACTTCCTTTTATTGAAGACAAAGCCGATGTGCTCTTTCATCCCTGCTTCGTTTCGTAAGTGCACTTTCGAGCTTTGCCTAGCACGGAGCTGAACCTCCAGGCGCTGCCAGCTTGGTGATTGTGATCGGACGAGCGACAAAGGAACACCGTGGTGAGATGTACAGCAGCTAGTTGGATTGGAGCTTTAATGAGTAAACTGGATCTCGAAAATATTGGTTGACAAATTACTACGCACGCACGTGACGACGTATTTCTCGAACCTGAACATCGCACTACGAAAAACTCAGTATCTACAGACGAGATAATCGTAGTGAAAAAAGAAACCAACTATTTCCGCTTAGCCTTCATCAGTTACTCTTCCATCAGGTGGCTTTTAATTAAGCAATCTTTCACCTTTCTTTAATGCTGCACAAAATACACGCGAGTGAAGCGGATTGCAAGAAGCTCTAAAGAAAACGCTAAAAGGCTCTTCGGCGATTCGCTGATGTTTTTCGCGGTAAAACGGTAACTGGTAAAACGGTTTTTTAAAAGAACAAAGGAGATTTTACGAGAGTCGTCAATCACTACACAATATGTATTGATCGACTCGCTAACGCCAGAAGCCTTTATTTTTTTAGCCATAAGAAAATCTTCGCATCGACGTAGCGAAAACAATTGTTCGTTGAAAGAACTGATCATCTAAAGGGCGTCGATGTAGAGACAAAGAACGAAATTCGAAAAAAAACCAACTGGCGTAATAAAAACGAACACCAAAGACTTAATATGAATGTAGCACATGATAAAACTTCATGAACTGAACATAGTCAACTGTACAATACGCTACAGAATCGCATATAAATAACTAATATATTATGTATCGTCAAGATGCAAAGACCAGAGAGAAAACGTAAGCTCAGGTCCGCGCATGGTAAAACCCTTTAAAGGAGACGATACACGAAGTATACACCAACCCGAGAAAGCGGCCTCCATGGCCTCAGGGGAACAGCAACATCGCCCGCGGTCATCAAAAGAGCGCTGGTATCGCACTACAATCATTCCCCATTTTAAAAAATCGCATATCTTATTCACCTACTTGACAAACGTTTTTTATAATCCTGACGAACGTTGACCTCATACTCAACCATTTTGATGCTCCCAAGTGAAAGTGTTGATAAAATCAAGCGCATTCGCTGCACGGCGCGTTTGGCTTATCCATGATACACCACTTTAACAATAAATAGGCAATAGCGAACGCCCTTACTCTAGACACCCAAACAGGCACGAGATAAATTTGAGTAACGAAGACAACAAGTCAACACCGCCAACCACAACAACAGTGATGCCAATCTGAGGTAGATGATTGTCAGTTTTCCGAAGTACATATACCCCGCCCCTCACACACACACACACACACACACACACACAAACCAAGAAGCATCTCGAATCTTCGTGAATTTAAACTCCATCAAGTCATTGTCACCACTCCATTAAAGGCACAGGGGATCGCGAACGCCATGCGCACCAAGACCTTCCTGGTTGGAGTATGGCGAACTGCCAACCACACTAAGACCTTCCTGGTTCGAATACGGCGAACCGCCAAGTGCAAGGGTCAAATCGTCGCTGGCATAACCAACATTACTTAAACCTCTGGGTACCGTATCTGTAAAGGTCGTCTCTTCAGGGACAACACAAAGTTTTTGAATACCGCTGTCAAGAACAGCATGATCCTGGTCAGGAAATGTCTGGCTACTGACGCTAACTCGCCTGGGAACGACGTGAGAAAGTTCAGCTCGAAAACCGAAAGTAAAGGCGAAACTTAATTCTGATCGGATTTTACTTGATGCAGCCTTGTGGACTTGGTCGGTCTTTCTGATTGTAGGAAACCTCGATACTGATAAGATTGTTGAGAATGCCTAAAATAACATGACCAAAGCGACTAAGCATCCGATCATATACATACATACATACATACATACATACATACATACATACATACATACATACATACATACATACATACATACA
>QQSS02171727.1:0-15297 GCA_003687565.2 Craspedacusta sowerbii | reverse complement strand
TAGAGTTTCTCTGATGTAGAGCACCAATCCTCCTCCTAAGCCCCTCTCCCGATCTTGTCTGAACATATTATATCCACTTAGTGACAGCTCAGCATTGTTTATTGTGTTATTCCCAAAGGTTTCTACAATACCAATCTCATCCAAATTGTTATCAGCAATTCTTACTCTCAACTCATCCATTTTGCATCGCAAACTATTTGCGTTCGTATAAAAAAATGACAGTCCATCACACCTACTGCACTGTGCACCTTTATATGTTCTTTTGTCTTTCTGTTACAATCCTTTCTCCAACTATTATAAGATTGTTCCCCTAGTGACAGTCTTTCCTTCATTTCCTTGACTAGTTTCTGCCTGGCTTCGCATTGCTTCGGGGTCAGATCTTGATGAATGAATACCTTTTCCATCCCGTTTCTCAGTGCTTTCAAGTTTTTTGCATTCTGAAGTATTGCATCTTCTGCAGGTTATAATCTATTGCAGGTTAGAATTCAAGGAGGTGGCATTGCCTTGAACGTCGTAAGCCAAAGCTTTGCATCAAACAGTTTTCGCACGGCACTTACCTCGTAAGTTCAGTTCCCACTGGAGAGCTGTTACGGCCACAAATGAGTCCCGTGAAGTTTCACGAACAAGTGCTTTCACTATGGTAGTAGCGTTTAGACAGTGTTGTTTGCTGTTGGCTATTTGTATCGCAACCAGAACGAAATTGCATGCATCAAAGTTTATTGATTAACCGGTAAGGTTAAAGGTTTATTTTGCGAAGATTTAAATCATAAAGATTTTACTTTCGAAAACTTTCAATCGTTTTTGGATGTGATTTGAAGACGTTGACAGCCATTCTGTATATTTGGTAGGATTGAATTCGCTTGATTTTAGGCAGCTTCTGATTCAGGTTTTCGCTCTCGAGATACCTAATCCCTAACTCGCTACTATTTCAAATTTGCTTAGTCTGCTGGGAAGTCACTGTCTAGAAACCCTTGAAGCACGGACACTCTTTTAAAAAGTTTTGCCCTTGCTCTCTTACTTAAACGTTTAATGTGTGTAGTTTTTTCGTATGCTGTTCAGTAATATGTCAATGCTGATCAAAGCATGCCCTACGAAAGTAAACGAGTTGTTTTCCTTCTGAAAGCTGCTTAATCACCTTTCATCCTTTTTCAGTGAACCGTACTAACGTGTTGTGGGGCTTAGTGAATTTGAAAACAATATACCAAGTATAAGCCTCTGCATTAGTACTGCAATTCTGCTGAGTTTTAAGAATTAATTTAACCCTGCTCACGTTACGTTTAGGTGCAATTTGCCTTCTCTCTGCCTCTCAGAACTGTCAGTCGTATTTCTGAAACCTTTTGCTATTGGATTGCCATAGTTTATGCAGAACATGAAGTCAAAGATATGGAGACTTTGATTAAGACAGCATTGTCGAGAACACTTTCACCTGGTGGTCAGAAATCATCTGAGAAATGGTGCATTGAAGCTATTGTCATTTCAGAATTCCTTTTTTGGTATCAGTTGTATATAGTGTGCATCACTTGTATCGCTTATGTATATAGTGTGCTATGTCTTTCTTCTATTTTAAGTATTTCATTCTTTCTTTATTTTATTGGATTTCGTTTTAAAATTTGGACTTAGTAACTAAAGTTTTCAACTGGTATTGGGTTTGCTTTGCTTTCGCCCTTACGTTTTACTTTTTTGTTTGTTTGTTAGTCTTCAAAGGCACATCCACAAGCCTTAGGTTCTAGTAATCTACTTTTGTACATGATTTTGAAATCTCTTTCAAGCATTAGTAAATGAACTTCAATTGTAGTGCAATTGCAGCAGCTCCATGGCAAGTTTTTGCAAGTAGCTGAAATTTGTGGTACATTTGCAGCTGCAGCTTTTTTTACAGGTTGTGTACAAATGGCTGAAATTTGGGTTAAAAAAAATGCTTCTAAGAGTTATTGAAAGACTTCAACAATAGTCTTATTTGTCTGACAGATTTACTGATATGAGTGTCGCTCCTTGTATTTGTGAAAGATTTCTATAACTGGGAGTCTTTGTGAATATAAAAAGGCAGCCTCGGCCCAGAAGATTTGTCAAGTAGGGTGCAGTTAAAGATGCCTTCTATGTCTAAACAATGTGATCTTCTCTTCAATATTTGTATCAGAATTTGTTGAATATAGAATATGAATATATGGTGGACGAAGTTAAATGCAATATCGTTTTAAGCAATTTATAATAAATTATATGCATCATGTAAAAAGCAAACGAAATCGAGAATCATGTAAATTTGCCTAAGGTGCTCCTCGCTGCTTATGTGCAGCTTAGTTTTGTTGTCTAAATACTTTGGCTAAGATATGCTTGTATAATCTTTTTTAAACTCCTACTTGTTTCATTGTGTCTTAAATGGTTTGGCGTGCTGGGAACGACTCAAGTGAATCATTTAGTGTTGTTGTATTTTTCCTTATGGTATTGCCGTTTGCGTATCCTTTTGTGAAAGGATGTTATTGAAGATAATGAGTCAGGCTGTAGAGCTTTTGGTGTCAATTTATTTATGATATTAGAACTTTTGTACGTCCCCATACTGCTGTCTGGGTGGTTAGCTATTTTAACATCAGTTGGGGTGCTGTTCAAAGCACGGGCCAGCCAGGTTTCCAGTACTTAAATGGTCGAAACACCGGTGAAGTCTGATGTGCTGCTGATGACCGTCTCGTGTTTCCAGTGCTATGACATTGTTTGTTTCGTTGTTTGGCTTATATATATGCATTGACAAAAACATATAGCTCGCATGCTAGGATTGATGATGCATGATCAAAGAAAGGTAGCTTCCTTATGCTGTATATTCAATTGCCTTCTGAGTTGTACAATGGCAATCCCCTTGAATGTCCCCCACCTAAGTTTAGATAATCTTTATCACAAATTGTTTGCAAGTCGCTGGTGTAAGCTTGCTAATATATCGGCCAACGCAGATGCTATATTAATGTTGTAGACTATCCAAAGTGATGCATTCTATAATCGTTTATCGTTTACTTCTAAGAAGGTGTGTTCGTATGTATGCGCATGTATGAATATCCATGGTATATATCCGCCGCTAGACGAGAAAACGTGGCTAACGCCAGACCCCAGCCTGGATTAAGGAGGAAAGTTGGGGCATCGGATGGTGGTATCTGAAAAAGGAATTTTATATGATTCGCAAAAAGCACTACCGGATGTGGAACGTTGGATGTGCGCAACCTCAATCAGTGTGGACTCTTCGACAATGCGCGAGTTCGTTGGTAATCGCGTGGACGTCCTCAGCGTAAACAAAGTGCGATGACTGGAAGTGGCTGTATCAGCATGCACGAGGGAAATGCCCTTTACTCTTGCACCGAAGTCGAACATGCACGCGGATTTGGTCTCGTGCTCCGCAAGCTGGCAGCTAGTGCATGTTCTGCCAGAATTCATTCCGTTTATGTCAAAACAACCCTCATCAGAGTCTATCGAGAACCTAACCCCTTTGAGACCGCCAATATCGCCCAGACAGACACATTCTATGACTAACGTGGTTCATTTGACGTATTGTATTCGATATTTCTAGCCAGACACGCGACGTGTCCGGGAAGAGTGGATGGGTGTAGAACATGTGCTCTCAGAAAGGGAATCAAATGAGAAGGGGCGGAAAAAGTTTTACGAATTGCAGGATGTCTTAAAGTGCGCCTCTAAGGAACAAAAACATAAGTTTTATATCGAGGAAAAGTAATTCGAGGAGCCATTTTCAGATTTTCAAATTGCTTTAAATCCTAAGGGAAGTGGGTTATGCCAATTTGCTGCATTAAGTCACCGTCTTGCTACACAAGCGATCTTTTGTGGAACTGTAAGCCCTTGGGAGAAGATTGTTTATTGTCTAAGGCTGTTAATTGTCGAAAGCTACCTTTCTGCTTATGAAAGTTATTTATAAACAGAGCTGTTTAACCTCTACATAGAAACATCATCTACCCCAGGATATAGCCAGAACATTCAAATACAGCTTTCGTCGGTTCGCTTCGTCATACATTTCGCGCATTACGATGAAGACAGGGGAATTCACTACGTGAGCCTAAAACTCCTCGCTCGATCCAACTTCCGACTTTGTAATTGCCCAGACTGAAAAGCATGTGGAAAAAAATTGCCTTCAGGAGCAGGAACACACCATTAAGGTCTATAGCCCACAAGACATAAATCCTTTATTAAAAATAATAATTTCTAGGTGGAAACATTTCCTTGAAAGGCAGTCTGCATAATGAGCCAGTTCCATTAATTAGAAAATTCGCCACTGACCAATATTCTGGCTCCTGCTGATGATGCTGAACTACGTGGAAAGGAAATTTTTTTATTAAGGAAAG
Organism: Craspedacusta sowerbii; assembly: GCA_003687565.2. NCBI lineage: Eukaryota > Metazoa > Cnidaria > Hydrozoa > Limnomedusae > Olindiidae > Craspedacusta > Craspedacusta sowerbii. The sequence goes on along the minus strand of QQSS02171727.1, from coordinate 10,969 downwards.
GATGTCGAGCAAACGTTAAACCAAGATATTCCATTGGCTTAAATTGGCAAAAATCGCCTACCTTCTGCACACGTTTTAGTAGCAGCTTTTTTTTTTCTGTCAGTTGCCTCAAGCTGCTTTGGAATTCAAATAATAAGATATAATAATAATGATGGAGGTTTGCCGAATGAAACTTGCTAGACTTCGGAGGGCGATTCTTGTGCTGAGAATCTGTAATGGGCAACATGTTTTGTATATCAGACGCCATGATCACTCTGAAAAAGGTATTGTGCATGCAAGAGACCTTTTAGAAAAAGCAGGATAGCCTCAAGTCTAGGCTTTGAGCTTAGGAAAATTTTGAAAACAAACTGCACTTCCAAGAAAAACGGGCGCTTTGTGCCATGGAGAAGCTGCACACTATTTCCTTGCCAACGTTCACATGGGTGGTTTAGAATTGAGGATATACGCAACTAAATTAATGTTTATCTGGCGAAAGTTAATTAGTAACCAGCGTTCCAGTGGACTATTATTGACTCAAGCCTGGTGACCTAAGGCTGCAAGCTGGCCAAAAATTTCCATCCTTTGTTTTTAGGAACTTGAATAAAGTATATGAAATTGTATACCCAATGCATAGTTGGCAATCTGTAAACTAGGAACTAACGAACTTTATACACGCTGCGCAAGAATGTGCTTTATAAGAATGGCTTTCCAAGGAACATGTCGTAGCCTTCGTTAACTAGTGAAACAATTACCTTAAGAGTTTGAGTCAAATAAGATTCCATCTAGAATTTGTATTTAAAGATTTACGTCCCATGTCTTATTGCTGAACGACAAGACTTTGTTGTTAATGTGCTGGCTTGCTTAGCTTGAACATTTTGATGTATCGATGTAGTTTCTAGAAATACGTACGGCGATGTTTCTGGCGTGATCAAGTATTCTTTGCTTTATCAATAAGCGATGTGCGCGTGGAAAAACTATGACATACAAAATGTAAGGTTTGGCGTCCAGTGAAAGAAATTAGGTCTGGGACCACGCCAAAAAAAAAATGCAAAGAAAGAAAAGATCTCCTTGCAAGAGACCTTTTAGAAAAAGCAGGATAACCTCAAGTCTAGGCTTTGAGCTTAGGAAAATTTTGAAAACAAACTGCACTTTCAAGAAAAACGGGCGCTTTGTGCCATGGAGAAGCTGCACACTATTTCCTTGCCAACGTTCACATGGGTGGTTTAGAATTGAGGATATACGCAACTAAATTAATGTTTATCTGGCGAAAGTTAATTAGTAACCAGCGTTCCAGTGGACTATTATTGACTCAAGCCTGGTGACCTAAGGCTGCAAGCTGGCCAAAAATTTCCATCCTTTGTTTTTAGGAACTTGAATAAAGTATATGAAATTGTATACCCAATGCATAGTTGGCAATCTGTAAACTAGGAACTAACGAACTTTATACACGCTGCGCAAGAATGTGCTTTATAAGAATGGCTTTCCAAGGAACATGTCGTAGCCTTCGTTAACTAGTGAAACAATTACCTTAAGAGTTTGAGTCAAATAAGATTCCATCTAGAATTTGTATTTAAAGATTTACGTCCCATGTCTTATTGCTGAACGACAAGACTTTGTTGTTAATGTGCTGGCTTGCTTAGCTTGAACATTTTGATGTATCGATGTAGTTTCTAGAAATACGTACGGCGATGTTTCTGGCGTGATCAAGTATTCTTTGCTTTATCAATAAGCGATGTGCGCGTGGAAAAACTATGACATACAAAAATGTAAGGTTTGGCGTCCAGTGAAAGAAATTAGGTCTGGGACCACGCCAAAAAAAAATGCAAAGAAAGAAAAGATCTCCTTGTTCACGAAGTCCCTTTGCTTTTACAGAGCGAAAGAAAAGACGAGGTTTCACAATTTGAATTAAATTCTACTTCACAATTTTGAATTAAAATCTACATCACGCTACTCAAAAAAAAATTTATTTGTTCCTCATGTGACAAAACATTTAAATTTTGTTGCAAAATTTAATGTATTTTAAGTTCGATCTGCGACTGACATGGCCATACGGTAACACACACACACACAAATCCAGTGAACGCGGTAGCCGGGGACTCGTGTGCTGGCTTTTGCTGAAAAGAAAAACCAACTGACCTTGCGAACGGGACTCATTTGTGGCTTTCCCTTAAAAAAACTATGTCGACTTGTCGGGACTCATTTGTTGCTCGGGACTCATTTGTCGCCGTTACAAGAGCTCTATTCGGAGCACGAGCTTTCTAGGTCCGCTACACTGGCTTTTGCATTAAGAGGGCACCAAGATGGCGGGCAATATGGCCCCCGACAAATACGTGGCTGCAATTCTGAATTGAGCCGTAACCATGAACGGCGCCTCCTATAATCTAACCTCTCTTCTTGATTTGTAGTTAATCATCTAACGTTATCTCTCTATCTCTATCTAGATTCTAACTTCCAAACTTAGTATCTCTTTCTCTCTCTTACTCTCTTCTCGCTTGCTCTTTTCCTGTTGCATGTGTGATGTTGCTACGTTGCGATGTTTTTTCGTGGGTTTCAGTGTACAATCAGCTTTGATCAAGTTGCTAATTGTCAATTTAGTTTTATTCTCCAGTAGATTCATTGTTTATCGTGTCATGGTTTTTTTTTTAGCGTTTTATATTGGAACGATTAGTGTGGTTGCGCCTCCTTTTTTATGAATAGTGTGCAGTGATTTACTTTATGCTTATTGAAAATGGTAGTTGATTACCGAAACATGCCTCAATATGAAAAGAAGTCTTTAATTTTTTAAATAGAAGCTTTGCGGCTTAGCTACTAGTCACTTTGTAAATGAAGTCTAAGTATGAATGGCCTAAACAAGCTTTCAGGTTGCACGTATATGTACGGGAGGATATCAGCAAGCTTGTCTGAGTTTATTCCTACCGTGGTAGCCCCACTTGATTGCGTTGAGAAATGACCCAACAATGCTAGTTGTATGTTATGTAGTGTAGTAATTTATGTGTAATCGTTAAATTTAGCTTTCAAATTTTAAAAACTCACTCTGACAGCTTAAGGCTCGTAAGCAAAACTCACAACCTGACCACATGAAAGATAAAAGCATAAAAGATAATTTTTGCTCGATGTTGCAGTACTATGCTACAGTAGGCAAAATTTGTGCACTACTATGTTTCTGTAGCTGCTTGGAACATTTTTGAGGTGATTGAGATTTTAAAATGAGTTAATTGGTGCATATAGGTTAACCTTAAACATTTTCAGAATTTAAATTTTGACAATTAGTCTGTGCTGAGGATGCACTTTTATTTTTGCCCATGAGAGGTCATTCTCAAATAGCCTTAGATGCTTAATGTGTGCAAGACTATTCCTACTTGCAAGGAAAAAAACAACATAATTTTGTGTAGCAGAACCACATGGTTATCGTTTGTCTTGGTTTTGTCTTATTGTGTGGCCTAGCAGAGTTTTTGGGATGCATGATTCGCGTTCTCAAAAATCTTTGGAGATCAACAAAGACTCCACTAAAAATCATATCAGATAGGGTGAAAGTCATGCAGCTCAGCTTTAATTGCCTGCATTACCTGTCCAATATGTCTGTGTTAATTGGATGCAGGCAAAGCGGGCTCAGTTTGAAGTGACTGACTTTCAAAAAGTTGTACTGGATTTTAAAAGGGTTTTGAGCGGCTTATGGCTAAGGGCAAATTTTAGAATCTATCGAGAAAGATTTCTTTGTTTATCGTCTCATGTTGTTTAAAGATTATTAGCTCTTCAATGAGCTCCTCCTTTTACTGTTGTTACAAGGCCTTAATTTTATAATTGCAAGGACTGAGCATAACTTACAACACTGGTTGAGTAGCGATTACATTACTCCTGCTAGACACTTTTAGGTTTTTGAGTGTCCATGTGTCTTCTTCATCTGCTTGGCTTATGGTATTTTCTTTGTAACGCTTTATTTTGACATTCTCTGTTTTGGTAGTTTGCATCTTGTATCTGCCTTTTTTATTGCAATTATAACCTACGTCATTAAATTTGGTGTATGTTTCTCTAAAATGCTAGTCATAGAGTTTTCAGATTTACGATTTGGCATTTTTATCATGTTCATGCTAATTCTTCATATCATTAGCTAACTTCTAATCATCTTTTTTGTTATGAAAATTGGTAAAGAAGACTCTACCAGTATTAATTTAGAACTTCGAGGAACCGTGTAAGGTGCTGATGTGGGACTGTACCTAACTATACATTCATCTTCTAACATTTCATGTAGGAGGTGAGTTAAGAAGACATATCTAGTAAAATCAATGATGTTATGCAGAAAGATCACATGTCTGCCAAATTGATAATAATCTTATATATAAATTCTGTTTGAGATGAGACTGGCTAGTCAATAGTTGCCTGTTTCTATCTTGGCTTATGCCTTCTCAGTATTAAATAGGATCCGGAGTCTTAGTCTTGTTACAAGACTCCGCAAGTCTTACGTGTTCCTTCAAACATTTTGAATGCATTCTGCTAAGTAAGAATTGAACGTGTGGCCTGGTTTAACAATTTAACTAGATCGCGTATTCCTTTAGGCCCCTTCAACTTATAGCAAAAGGAATTGTTGTATATTCTTCTGGCTTTCTTAAACTGTTTTATTTGATTTAGCATATTCTAATATCTATGTACTGATTTTTTGGTTCTTTGTTAGGAATCCATTACTTTTTTCATTTTAGTTGCTTTATTGCTGACTTAAACATATTGTCATTCGAACAAAATATACAGATTATCAGAAATATTTTGGTTTGTCATGGCTTTTTTTGTTGAGAAGCAAACAAGATAGTGCAAGATAGTTTCAGAAATCTGTTGGGTTTGTAAGCAAGGAGTACTATTCTTTTAATTTCGTGGGTCACAGGAAATTTGTCTGTGAAGCATGAAGTATGGAAAGGAAGTCAATTGATAATGATGAGGATGACTTTGGATTGTTACCGGTGTCTTCATTTCTTATGGCAACAAAGGCACTTATTCTTACCCCACGAAGGGGCAGAGCACCGGTCGATGATAACTTGAGCCCACTGAAAAAAATGAAACCTGTGAAGGCCAGAAATGTAAATATGCATGTAAAAAAATTGCTTCAAGATGCCAATGAAGCTGATAAAGTAGACAGAGCTGACCAAGAGATTAAAGTATTTGCATCTGAATTTAAAGGTATGTTATAATTGAATAAAATTGTCAGATGAGTATGGATAGTGAATTGCATTGGTATTTGTGGCATTAAGTGAAATAGTCACCCTATTATATGAAAGTTGTGATTTGGACCCTATTGCAGGAGGGGATGATACATTGGTACAATATCTTTGATACTTTATAAGCAAGGCTTTTAAAGAGACTTAAGTAACTAAATTGATAGGTGTTCAACCTATCACAGTTACTATTTCTCTTGTTTAAAGTTTATGGGATAATAGTTGCATTTTGTAGATTTTGGTGATTGGTCAGTAATTGTAATCAGCATTCAGCTGTTATACTTTGTCTGAAGTGTTTTTTTTTGTGTGTGACTAAGCTAAATAACGTATGCAATCAAGCTTCATTTTGATCAACAGGATTGTTTAGCATCTGCTAATTTTAGACTTCTTGTGAATTGAATGTTGTCTTTGTGTTAGTTTTCCTTCATTTAGACAAGAATCTTATGAGTTCTGTGAGTGATCGTGAAGAACATGATCTGTCAAGTAGCCTTTCTCAGTCACAGGATCAGATTAGTGGATTAGACACATACCTATGTTTCAATAGAACAGAGAAAGCTTGCCTTGGAAACGTATGTAATGTTCTATTTCTTTCTGTGTATATAATCTAGCTTTGCATTGTGCTGTAGCCGTGCCGGTGTGTTCCATATGTATTATTGGTCGTTCGTGATGAATCAGTTGGAAGGCCACGACACCAAAACATTGTCTAGCTGGAGTTTGTGTGTTTCAAATCATCTTAGAACTTAAGGCAATGATTTTGCTGTAGTCATCACTGTTGCTGGTGAGCTTGTTAGCAATTTTCTGGGAAAATGTCTTTGAATTTGCCTGCATTATTTATTGTTTAAAAATTTTATGCCACTTCGAATAATTTGAGGCAGTTCCTTGGTGGGCCCAAATGTTGCCTATTCGCAGATGGCAGCTTTGAGTTTAGTCTGATGTTTTTTTTATATGGCAGTTATAAGGGACATAACAAACTAGTAGCAAAGACTTCATTAATGCCGATTGGTTCGATATTAGAAAATAGCAGTGAAATCAAGAAAGTCACTGTGTTTCTTTTACAGAGCATTTTATGGTCTAAAGATATTCAACAAGGATTCCATTCCTTATGAACTGATGCATAGTGGCGGACCTTTTAGATCTTGTCTCTAGTGTCTTTGTTTGTGTGGAGGATTCTCAACAATTATAAGTGATATGAACTATCGTTAAATTTGAGTTAAAAATCTAACTATTTGTGTGACACGTCTGGATAAATGTAATGTTGTGTGAGCCAACCATCCTCATATGAAAAGTTGATGAGTTTTTTATTATCGCTCTAGCACACTTGCATTTTCTTATTTCTTTATGTTAATTTTACTGTGGTGCTCTTAAAGTACTTAGCAAATTTTGCCACCATTGGCAATTAAGCGATGGCCTATTTTATAACAGCTATATTAAGAAATTTATGAATTCATGGAAGTTTACCTTGCCGTACCCGTTGAGCCTGGCCTTAAGTAGAAGACATTAATCCCAATCCCGCGGGTTCTTGTAGGTGACGAATTTGTGATTGAAATTGCTGTTAGTCTAAAGCAGTTCGTATTCATTGTTTGATCTCGTGGCAGTTTATGAAATTTGTGGATACATTAGATTCAGTGGATCCAAAAGCTCTTTCTTAAGTCTTTGGTAATAAGACGTTGTTGAGCGTGAGAGTAAAATGACTTGCATGACTTTTACGTAGATTTTTATTTTTCCGGCATTTTGAATTTGACCCTATTTAATGTGTTTACCAGGTTAGTGTTCGTACGTAGTGCTTTGTGTTTAGGATTTCCGGATAATTGCTTTAGATAATGAGTGGACTTAATCATGACTTCTCTGAGTGCTTCCCTGGTGAAAGGATATTTGTTCATGGTGCCTCTCAGACGACGAAGGCAGATATTAAGATTTTAATTAAATATGTGTATAGCGAAGAGCAATCAACGCCATTCGGGGAGGCGTCTTATCCGGTTTTCCTGCTGGGGGTTCTGATACGCTGTAAGTATGAATTACAATATTATGTCGTCTTTGCTGGTGATTCCGTAATCGTATTCAGGCAGGCATTTTTTGTGCGCCAACACTGGATGTGCTAGAGTTGGATGCATCTTTGCTTCGATCCTGTAAAAATCTAACCCAGATGTTTGCCCGTTTCCTGCCTTGCGCACCACTATCGCAGTAATTAAAGGTACATTAAATAGCATTGGTGCGGTATCAAAATCTTGGTGATGTTATGCCGAGATACTGATATTAAATTCTTTATGCAATATTTTTGCGGCTCTTAGGGTTTTCCTTACTGGGTCGTCTACAGCTGGAAGCTTCATAAAATCTTCTTTTTGAACAAGCAAAAGTCTACGGCTTTTTTAGGGTTGGCCGTTGTTTTGTTAATATAATTGAGTTGTATAAGCGTCAAGATTAGATTTGATGGGGCTATGACATGGTCGGGCGAGATGCGCCGAAAATGAAGCGTTTCTTCTAAAGATGTATCTGTAAACAAAGTAGTATTAAGAAGGTAATTGCTGCTAGTCATAAGAAGTGACCGATACTGCTTTGGTTTCTTTTGAAGAAGGGCACTGAGTGGTCGTTTTCTTATAGGATTCGTTTCCTAACGCTCGCCGGTGACCGCAGATATGTGGCCCGAGGCTGGACACGAACGCAAGACGTCCTAAGGTTGAATCCCTCCTTTTAAGTACTCAACTGCGGCACCTCTCAGTCATGCTGCGGATGGCAAGTGTTGACTGTCTGTCTTTCAGTAACGAAGTGACAAAACCTGATGCTGTTTGAAAGTATTAGAATCGTTTCCAGTGATGATTTAGAAGTTTTAGTTAGTTGTTAGCTATTACGTGAGATCTGATTGTTATACGTAGATAGAAAGAATATTGTTCTAAAATTCAGTGGTGAAGAGTTCCACCTAGGCGAAATTGTCTTAGGGTTTGACTATACGGACTGCGACCGAACTTCCTGAAGCAGTTAATATGTGTTCCCTTGTTATTGGACCTTGATGATGAGGCGCAAGAAAGTGCGTTAATAGGTGGACGAAGAGACTAGCTTGACATGTAAGATGTGTCACCCGGACTCACAGGGGCATGTTGTAGTGGTTTTGACGTCCTCGGCCGTTGCCGATCGTGCAATGGTGGAAATACCGTGTGGCAAGCTGGTGCACGGCAGAATCCCCCCCCCCCCCCATATTTCTTATAAACGCATTTATGGCTGCATATTGGATAATAAGATGTACTCATTGAATATTTGAACCTTAATGTTGTGTAGGATTTGTGCAGTGTATTTTGGCATGTTTCTCTCTAGTGATTTCGGCGGGGTCTTGCCCTCCTGAGATTGTCCTGAGATGTCTTTGGCGGATTGTGGCTTTGAGTGACAACTGTACGATCGTTTCAAAAGCTTCCATGCTTCTCTCGAATTTGTTTAAGGTACGTGTCAATTTCTTATAGAGGCTTGTGCTCGTAGATAATGCGCTCAGGACTGATGTCGTTGTTTGGACTTCAGTGTGGCGCCACATTCCTGCAGGTGCTGATTATTTGTGCAAGACTCAAGCGTATACACATCCGCGCAAGCGCTAAAACACCTACCTAGCCAGCCACGCGCCTACGCACACCTTTGCTCATGTGCACTCACACCTTGGCACATGCACACACAACCGTGCGTGAGTTTCTAATTTCTAATTTGAAAATCAAATTACCTGTAAGTTAAAAGTCCAACCAAAGGTCTCTGACGAGTCCCTTGGCCGGGACGAAACGTACGTAAGGCGAGCCGTTTGACAGCTAAAAGTCAACCGGTTTTCTAAAGTTCCAATGCAGTTTTATTTTATGGTAGCTTATTCTCTGAATAAAATATTCTGTTGACTGAATTTCTCAAAATTTTATGGAAAGTTTACGTTTCATGCCATCTGTTTTTTCAGGCGTCAGTCGAGTTGACGTGGGTTCCTGGACCGGCGGATTTTATTGATTCTTTGTGCGCTCTTGGTGTGGAGCTGTCCCTTCTTCTTCCGGGCGACATTCCAGAGACTATTCGCAAGTCGCTTGTAGTCAAGCCTGCAGAAAGTTCAAAATCTTTAAATCTTAGCGGGCAGGAGTGTGGACGTGTGTCGTCAAAGATCCTGAATTTTCGATGTCTTCTTAGACTGTTCAGTGTCGTGTTGCAAAAGCATTCGTTGAAGTGCAGGCGTGACGAATTCAATTGCTTGCTGCTGCTTGGATTCCGGTTGACAGTAGAGCCCTTACTGCAAAGCGCCGTAAGCGATATTAGCGCCTTTCTCGGTACTCTCCTTGATGCGTACCGTGATGCAGATTGGAAAGCTGAGGTAAGTTTGCCATGTCATGACTTGGTTTTGTAGTTTCTGTTGTTGTTGTTGCTGCTGTTGTTATTATCGTTTTTATGGTTGTTGTTGTTGTTGTTGTTGTTGTTGTTTTTGTGGTCGTCGTTCATTTTGTTGGCGTCGTTGTTGTTGTTGTTGTTGTTGTTGTTGTTGTTGCCGTGTTGAACGCTGCTCAAGGAAGGACATTTGATTTTCTTTTTGTATTTTTGAAAACGTCTTTTTTTACATGCCGCATTAATCGCAGGCCGCGTATTATGAAATTCTTTCTTTTGGTGTAATTATAGTGATGTTTGCCGTTTTGTGGTATTTTGGAGATGTTTTTCTTTTCGCGTCATTATTTTTAGAGAGGCAAATGGGAGTAGTGAAGTAATTCTGACGCTTTAGTTCGCTTGAGCCTTCACTGACTTGGTCCCAACGAACTCCCGCATTTATGAAAAATTTTCCCCTCTCACTATCTTGAAAACTCTCTTAAGTCTACTAGTTTCCTTGCTATAACGGGGCTAGTTTCTCCATCTTTTTCTCCGCGTAATTAAGAAGTTTCTCTACTGACAAACAATATAATTAATTGCCTACATAAACATAATTAGTGGCGCCCACACTGCAGTTTCCACAGCTAGTGGGCGTAGTTACCTACAGTTTCGGTATGAAGTTATTTCTTTCGGTTTTTCATCTTAGTCTCGTGCGATTGTAGCGATATCTTCCTTATAGTAATATTATGATGGTGTTTTCCTTTTGATAATATTCTGGGGATATTTTAGCGTGGGACTAACATTTTCTTACGTTTAAGCTTGCGAGCATTGTGCGTATGGTTAGTTCGTCGTGCGTGCACCATCGAAACATGTTGCATGTGGTCTGGTGTTGTCCGGTGAATTGTCGGGGCGCTCAGCTGCAACAACTATTGGCGTTCAATGTTGCCTGCAGGTTGATTGAAGGAACTGTTGACGTTCCATTGATGTTGAAAGGTCCGATCAAGGTTAGTAACTCGCTGACTTGTGGCTATTTCTGCTGGTTTAACTGGGATAATAAGAATCTGCCCCATTTGCCTAATCCGTTTTCAACTACTCTGCCCCTGTCATGATTACTCGTATTAGTGGCTTGTCCAAGCTTGCGTCCAGACGAACGGAAACTTATGAAACTAATATCATCAAATTCGAAGGTGTGCTCTGCACAAATAATCTATTTTTAAAAAGACCTGACGATAGCTATCGTAACAGCTTTCACCTATTTTAATTTTTGAGGATATTTACTCTGCTATTCCATGTGCGATGGCCGGTAGTTGCTGCTCCTTATTTTCATTGTATTAATTATTATTATTATTAATGCTATAATTACTATTATTATTATTATTATTGTTATTATTATTATTATTATATATGGCAGCGTGGCCGAGTGGTCTAAGCTCCCGCCTCGCAAGCAAGACTCTTGGGTGGCGAGAGTTCAAGCCCCGGTCCGGCCT